>VWPU01016980.1:0-280932 GCA_013398955.1 Callaeas wilsoni | reverse complement strand
GGAGAGGGGAGAGAGGAGAGGAGGAAAAGTGTGCAAACTGAAAATATTCAAATCCTAGATACTGTTTCTGGAAATATTTTTGCTGACTGGTCAAGAAAAGATCATTGGGCTGTCTTCAACTACAAGCCATGTTGGTAAGATAGGGAGGTGCTCTGGTCCTTACCAGGATCAAAGCACAGCACTGTTCCAAAGTATTGACAACAAGGTCCCCCAGTGAGGAAAATGCTAATGCTATTCCTTCATTATAAGCAGTGCATGGTCAATTTTAAAATTCATTGAAATAAAATGAGCCTCATTCTTCAGTTTGTGACCTTGGAAACACACACTGATTCAGCCTTGTGTCTGGAAGTCTACAGCCTATTTGGAACTAACTTCAAAATTTGAAGATTAAAGACTGACTGGCCATGTTAACAATAAAGTGCATTTTTCACCAGGATATTTTAGAAACAAATTTTCAAAAAAATAATTACAACTGCAGATACTGGGTTGCTATTTGCATCTTCCTCCCACTTGGTTATATGCCTCTTAAATTTCAGTTTATTTTTTTTAATAGACAAGAAAGTGCAGTTTAGCCAACTGCTTGACAGCATTTCGAGAAAGAGCAGCTGCTGCTGGCATTCTGTTTTGTTGATATCCTGCAATGAGGGAGTCACTTGGGGTCAGTGCAAGGAAAAGCTGGTTTATGCTGCATGTGGGATTTTTTCTGAGCTGTGGGATGAAGGCTGGGGCTGCAGCATAGTTCTACTACTGAAGGAGGACAAAACAAAGGAAGTTTTGCTATTTTTACTTTTAAATATAATGTGCTCAATTGTTTTTCTCAAAAGAATGTTTGCTTCCCTCAAGAACCACCAGCTCATTGCTCCCAAAGCAGTGCCTTTTTGAGACTTCATCTAGGACATCTGCATAGATGGATGCAAGAGCAATGAACACATGGCAGCAGAGAATGCAAAATTCTCAAAACCTGCATGTAACTCACAACAGACTTGGACTACCCTCGAAAGGTTTTCACAGTTTATTTGGTCCTGGAGGCATCACTTTAATAGCACCTTACTTATTAAATCTAAATGCCTTGCATTTTTTCATAAATCAACAAAGTCGGACCCTGTTGTCACAGAGTCTCTTTTATTATCAGGACAGCTCTACCTTAACACAGCTTAGTCTGCCTACCCATTGTTACTGTTTTCAGTCTCACACCTACAAAACAACAAGTACTGGAACTTTTCCTCTCTAATAGTTCAAGATCTTCCATTTCCCATTATATTTATTCATAGAAAATATAACCTTTTCTTCTTTGACCAATATCCTCTGCTAGTTTCATGAGTCTTTCTTACTCTTGATGGTTGTTACCTCATGACATGTGGATGAACCACTATGGAATTCTCACTATCTGACCAGACAGAGGACAGATATTTTAGTCTCCTCTAGGATAGCCTGCAGTCAGTTCTTAATAAATTACCAACTTATTTGTGTTGTTAGGGTTCCTTTTTCAGTCATTTTGTTGCTACACTGGAAAAAACACCTAAGTTTCTCTTGGAGGTACTTGTAAGCAGATCAAAAAGCCAAATTTCCTATTTCCATGAAAATTCAGTTACCACTTCTAGGATATACTTGTTCTAGTATAAGTACACAGTGAAGTAGGGAAATGTTTACGGTGTGGTCTGCCTCAGCTTAGCACATCAGTGGTATTGAATACAACAGGAAGGAGCTCCAGCTGACCACATTCGCTGGAAGTAACTTCATAACACCAAGGCTGCTCATAATTTGCAGGTAACTGTATACATTTTACCCGGAATGCAATATCCCTTGGTTTGTAGGGGTCTTGCTCCTGACTTTCATTTAATAGTACTAGCAATACAGATTGTTCAAGTAGAATAAAAAATGGCAGGATTTGGTAAAAAATTATTTATTCCTTGTATTTACCAGAGGCAATGTGAAGCCTCATTATCTTTCTCTTCCGGCAGAATTATGATTCATGACAGTGCAAGTTGCATTTGGCTGTCAGGCTGCACCTTTGGCAACTGTAATTCTGCAAACAAAGGAAGGCCTTGAAATTCTGTCCACCATAGGAATCTGATAAAACATCTGTGCAAGGTGCAAGCCAGAATTCCTGCTGGGATCTGTTCTAGAAACATTAGAAATGGTAAATATGATGCACAGTGTTCCATTACAAGAAAGTGCAATAACTGCATGGAAAAAAATGTACTTCTAATTGAAAGGAACTCTTAAGAATTAGAGTGTAGGAGAATTTAGACATGATGCTTGGACAGAAGTTGACTGCCTTGTTTTGCAAAAGACTCGAAACTGAGCTTGTAGCCAGATTTCCTTCTAAACACATTATTTACCTACAGATCTTTGCTTCTGACCTGGCTCAGCTATCCATTGTCCCAGGTGAAGAAAAAATCAGATACACCTGACAATTTAAAGCTCCCTCAGGAACAGAGCACAGCACTTTGTGCTCGGCCATGTCTATTCAGCATGTAACCAAGCACGAATATTCCATTTGCAATGTATATCTAGAGGCAGGAATGCTTCAAGACTTTCCTAAGACAGTTCGTGTCCTCTACTACAAGGAGAAATGGAATTTATAGTCCGGCAAACACAGACTGAATTCAGTGTGTGTATGAGAAAATGACCCAGCTTCCATGTGCTCCTGGGAGCTTCCACATGCTCCTAGGAGCTTCCACTTCACGGCCATCAAGTTTTCCACCCTACTATATATTCTTTCAAATTATCCAGCTTTTGTATGTACAACTGCACTGAAGCGGGACGGAAAATTCTAGATGACTGCTGTACATTATTCACAAGTAATGAATGACTTCTCATTTCACTTGCTGTCTCCACTCTTGACTCAAACATAATTTCTCAGGGATCCTATAAATGAATCAAATTAAATTTCTCCTGAAACTGTTGGTGGGAGGCAGCACCTCCTGCTCGTTCTCCCTTTTCAGGAAGCACTTTAAAAGTTTGAATAGAACCCACAGAAACTACTCCTAAATAATTTTGAAATAACATTGTAAAAAGCATGAAACATTTGAAAAACAGAACTGATTACGTAGTATTATCAAAGATTGTCCACCTTCAGCAGTTTATCACTTTTTTACTACACACATGTGCACCAATGTAAAGACTTTACAATCATTTTGCTGACCTAGTTTTTCATGCTTATGTAGCGTAGGAATGAATACATGTCTTGGCACATAATAACCTACGATCTTTTTAGTGGAAACCAGAGACCACAATTTCCAGCCCCAACTATTAAACTCAGCAAAATGGCATACTGTAAAAATAAAATCATTTTTAAAAAAAGGCTTGTGGGTTTAGGTCAGCTCCACTGTATTAACCACTATCATAAGTGTAAGACAACAATTTAAAGCAGCAGAAGTCTCGCGTTCATCGACAGACTGTAATTTTAAATTTGATACTCTAAGTGTATCATTATCTTACTGGTGTCCCACGATCTCCTGGTTTCCCTGGTTTTCCACTTGGGCCAGCAACTCCTGGAACTCCGGGAGCACCCTGGAACAGAAGACATGTTAACAAATTGTGGAAATACACAACTGAAGGGCTAATAAGAAATGTTTTATTGTATTGAGTCCAAAGCAATACTGAAAATGGTTCCTATCAGGTTGTTTTCTGTTAGGCTTGAAAATTTTTTTATGGAATAAACAGTTTGTTTTTTCATGGAAATGCGTTCTTTCACATAATACCACAATTTAACAGGCATTTCAGCACCAAAAGATGCAGAGAGGGTGTATATGGTTTTGGTATCTTTCTTAATGACAGATTCCTAAAGCAGTACAAAACAGTTTGGCCTTCTAAGCTCACCTAGCGGATTTGTGATCCACGTAAAAATCCACAACAAGAAGACCATAAAAGTCATTCTAGTGATACTAGATAAATTTAAAAAATTAAAAGACCACTATCAGATTATGTGATAAAAGCTCATCTGCACGTTCACAAAGGAACATGAGAAAGACAATTGTGGGGGAGTGGGGCCAACTCAAATAATACCCTGCCTTAGAGACTGCTGTCTATATATGTAATGCAAGCGTGTGTTCTGTGTGCATTTGCCTACTTGAAATGCATCTTCCAACTTGCTGCAGGTGGGACCCAGTGACATGGAGCTGCAGCAACTTGCCTGTTTCAAGCTGTCTGATCCAACATATGCTTTTCTCTCACATCCAGCCGCTTTTCTAGCATGGTCCCACAAAACACAATGAAGCAGCTCTTTAAGAAAAACTAATCCTCGAATACTCTTATCAAGAAAAACCTGTATTAACAGTGTTTGTTTTCACCAGTGTACAAGTAATAAGCCAATTGCTTTCAGAAAACCTAGCTATGCATTTAAACATCATGGCTAAAGAACCTGGCAGAAATCAGTTTCAAAACCACTGTTACAAATGTTTGTGAATATATGCTCTGCCCAGATGTCTGCTCACCTTCTACCAAGAGTTTTTCAGATCCATTTAGGAGATTAAGCAAAGGATCCATTTCATATTTGACAAAAATTGAAAATGTCAATGTGGCTCTCTCTTGGCCCAGGTCTCTTAATTCAGAGTATATCAAAGTCAAAATTATATTTACCGCTGGTCCTGGTGGGCCTCTGGGACCTGTGGGACCATCTTTTCCTGTGAAACCCTATTCAAAAACAGAAGCATGATTAGAGAAAAATGGTCTTTTCAATTATATAACTGCAATATTCCTGATTACTACTAGAATTTCTTTTAAAATCTATCTCCAATATAAGTTATAAAATAAAATAGTTATCACGACTCATGCTGCAGAAGGGTATGTAATAATGAGGTTCAGACACTTAAGATGTTCAGCTGCTGTTGATTAACTGAAAATGAAATCAATGTTTCTTAATGTTTTTAAGAAAAGGAATCATTATTCTATCCCAGAGGAGCAAAATCTCTCTTTTCACTGTTCTCTCATTCATGGTTTAAATGGACAATCAGAGGTTTATCCTTGACTGGAGAGCCACCTCCCTCTCAGATATTTCTCCTGCAAGAATGAATGCTGAGAAATACCATTTCAGTAATCTAACATAGCATGCAGAAGTCAGTGTTGATGGTCTGTGTCCCACCAATCCAACAGTATTCTCTTTGGCAACTGGCTATCACTCGGTCGTCTATTTTCATTTCCAACTATCAGCTCCTGCTAAAGGACAGCTATAAATGCATATATCAGCTATTAATTTTGATCATAAAGGCAAATAATTGCTTCAGTCATCTTAAAGGTCATATTCCACTGTGCAACAAAAGAGATTTGCTTGACTCTAGTTAGAAGAAAGGAATTGCAAGAACTGCCTAATGAAATACCTGTGTACATTCCCTTCATTAGAAAGACATTTCAGAGTTCTCCATCCAAAGAAAAGTTCTTAGCTCCAGATAGCCAAAGGTTTAGGGGCAAGCCTGACCTTCACAGTAAGTTTGGCACAGATTCCTTACCAACATGACATCACCCAGAGGTTGAGATAAGCAGAGTTTCAAAGGGATCCCCTGCAGCAGCACCAATGTGGGGAAGACAGCAGGGCTGAGTCGCTCAGCAGAGCCCTGCCCAGAGTATACACTGCTCTATGGGTGAAGGCAGCTGAGAACCTAGTCAGGGGAGGGAGCAGGGCAATTTTTACAGAACCTATCTGGCTATCAATAGCTGTCTGGGGAGGTTCTCACCCCTGAGGTGTTTCCATCCCTTCTACTTTTGTCTCTCCAGAAGGGATACTGATAAAAGGACTCCTTTTGAAAAAACATTTGAAAACAGAAAGACATAAAGAAGGGGAAGAAATCAAACAAAACACAAAAATGACATTACTTGGTCTTTTCAGAACATAAACTGAGGAAACCTTACCCTTTCTCCTGGAGGTCCCACTGGTCCAGGTGGACCAGGTAAACCTGGGGTTCCCTGGAGGGAGAAAGAGTGAGAAATTTTATCCATGACAGAACAAACATCACTGCTGTGTCATTCCATATATCTCAAGTATATACGTTCTTCCTCCCTTTCTGACTAATCTCATTGTACGCTAACCTGTAGCATTGCTTCCTACAGGACATTACTACTCCCTAAAAGTATATTACTCAGGGCTATAAGGACTAATGAAGCAGGTAAAGAATACAAGGCCCATGCCCCATGGCTGACCTTATCTGATATATGAAACTAAATCCACAACAACATTTATGCATTTGCCATATAGTCTTTTTATCATCCGTAAAATTAAGGACAATATAGTAACCAAGGAATATTTGTTATGTCACCACATGTGCATATCAGTGACCTTAGATTATCTATAAATTTGGACGATTATTTAAAAAAACCCTAATTTTTTCTCCTCCTTGTGTAGTTTACAATACAGAAATCTGCATGTAGCTGAACTTTAATATTGTTTTCTTCTTTCAGAAAGCATACAATTAATATCCCAAGGCCATCTGAATTCCAAAAGTAGAAAGTAATTAGGCACATTGCAAAAGAAGGGTTCAGCAAAGGTTCTGCAATCTTTACATTAGGAAGACATTTAACTGCAAGTGGTCAGAAGATGAGAGACCTTCCTGGGGAGTTATCAGAGTACTCTTCCTAGGCCAATGGTCTGTCATTGTACATTCACAACTGTCCAGATGGACATTTGGCTTGACCAAGCACAGCTGTTTTTTCACTTTTGCTGTTTTGAATGGTTTACTATTACCCACATTTCAAGTTTCTAAGTGTAAGATAACTATGTTTCTAAAACTATGGCTTAGGAAGGTATGAGAAGAGCCTATGACTCCTAGTGATGTCAAAGACAGCTGTCCAGCAGCCAGGTTGCACCAGGAATAGTGTAAAATGACATCTTGTCCAAGTGTTGACTTACCGATCGCCCTGGTAGTCCAGGCTGGCCAGCATCCCCTTTCATTCCTTGACGACCCTGTAATTTTCACAGATGATTACAGAATGCATCACACTTCCAGGACACAAGGTGTAGGAGCATATAAAGAAGTAATTTGTTGCCTTTCGCAACTAGCTTGCTTTCCACATATGCTACAGCACTGTAGTATAAATGCGCAGTCTAAACCCACATGAGCTAAACTTGACAATACAATATTTATTTTTTACAGTGGCTTGCATGACAATCCAGCATTAACAACTGTTACTAATCAAAAAATTTGTAAACATAGACTGAGAACGTGGATCTCAATTGATATGAAAAATGAAACTACATGACTCAAAAATGCTCTAAATTCTTGTTAGCTAATGAGAAATTCCATAAATGTTGGTGTTTTCATTCTTCGGACTTTTTCAAGTGGATGTGACAGATAAATGTATTATTTTTATTACACATGTAAAAGGAATGTTTTTCCTTTCTTGCTGTTTGGTATCTCTAGATCATCTTGATTAAGTTTTTCCTTCCAGAGTATAACCAAAAAAAACCCGTGAAAAGAGTCTACATGGGGTAACAAAATCATTCTACTTTGTCCTTACAAAGCAGAAGGTGTTCCTAATGTCTATCTTAAAGCACATTTTATTTTCCATTTCCCAAATTCCATTACAGATGGAGCAAGTAACCTATTTCCAAGTGAAAAATGACAGCATGCAATTAAACATCACTTCTTTTTTCCATAAACTTTATCTTTTGATCAAAGACTTCATAAAAAAAGCTCCTGAGTATATTAAAATTCAATTCAATCCTAAATAGGAAACATCAGAATTATATTCCTGCTTTTAGGGTGATTACTTATTAAAATATGGCAAAAGCAGCCTTAATACATTCATAATGCAGACAAAGAGTTATGTACACTATCTTCTATAAAAACCAGAATATAGTGAAACTTCATCAGTGTTAAGAAGAGTTAACTCTGGCTTTGAAGGCATGCACATGAAATCAGAGGTAGCATCTTGCTAAAATATGGATGCTGTTACCAAGAAAACCCCTAGCTACTGATTTAAGCCAGAAAATAGAATTTGAACATGCAAGTCTGTGAGAAACTCTTCAAAGTGATACTGCATGCTTAATTTTCCTGTACCACAGTTGGATAGTTTTGAGTCCTTAAACAGGAATGCCTCGCAACTCTGTAGAAAATCCGTTAAGATTGAAAACAGAGTAGCACAACTTACATTACAGCACTCAGACTTTGTCTCTTCATTAGAATCCCATAAGCACGTGTAACATGCAGGACAGAAAATGCTATTGTATTAAGAGACTTGTTTCAGAAAGAGATGTGTTTCACAAGGCTGCTGCATTGCAGGGAGAAACAAATGCTCAGGCAAAGCTGCCACCCTCTTCCCAAGACCACCATCCCCATGGACAGCTCTGGCTCCACACTCATTGCCTGCTGATGGCACTCTAAAGAGCCACTCACCGGTTCTCCTGGGATTGACAGCCCATTGGGACCCTGTGGACCTGGGGGACCTTGAGGGCCAGGAGGACCTGTTTCACCACGAGGACCAGGAGGCCCCTTAAAGCAGGAAAGTAAAACAAAATTGTAATTGACAATCCCTTCTTAAATCCATAACTGCAAAATCCTTTGAGTAGACTCTTAAGGTAAGCCAGAAGCCTGGAGACACATTTAATACTTCAGAACAACAGTGGGAATAGTTGTTCGAGAGGCATACCCTTTCATAAACTATTCTCTGAGTCATGTTGGCAGTCTCAGGCCAATACATGCCCTCTGGCAGTGCTAATTAGAAGTATTGCCGTGTCCTCTGCACAGAAGAGAGAACAACAATGCTGCAGAGTGTGTATAAACACTCTGATGCATGTAATCCCAGTATCCTGACGTGTGGTCAATGCCTTTGAGGCTGCACAGGCTGTGATATATAGTCTCAAATAGGTAGGCTGCCCATAAGTAACATATAGGCATATTTTCAACTAAATTTTTAATCTACACTCTTAGCCTAAAACTAAGCATAAAAATTTTCATACAGGTAAGCCTATAGCAACATTATTATAGATGCATTTAGGGAAACATACTTACAGATGATCCAGTCAAACCCCTTTCACCTCTGGGACCTTTAGCACCTGGGCCACCCTAAAATGAGTATTTGGAAAGAAAACGTATTTCACACACGGAAAGGAAAGGTGCATAATACTAGTGTGCATTATGAATTCTCCTTAACAAACCCTTAAGTGAAGCCTCAAAGTTTTAAAGTGTGCAGATCACACTGCTAAAAAGAGCAGTAGAATAAAATATGCACCAGGAACTCAGGGAAACCACATCAGATTCAGCCTTGCCAATTCAGCCCATGAAAAATTATTATTTTGACTTTTGTCTCTGCAGACATAAACTTCAATTTATATTTATCAAAATCTCTGAATACCTCTCTAGTAGACTACTAGACAACTTAACTAGGCTTTAGATTCCTCATGCAGCGTTCTTGATAGCTTCAAAGTATGACTACTGGGCTGAGTATAACTCCCTAATATTAAAAGCAATTGATAGGAGTATGTCCATTCCATAAATTATTATCTCTCCACATAAAAATTGAAGAAATTTATTTCCCTTACAGAGTAAAGAATCTTTTTTTGGAGTGAAATCTTGACTCTGTATTTAGGAAAAATATTTTCGCAGTCCATTAAAAATGTCTTGTACATAATGTACAAGGAATGGGCCAGAGTCTTTCAGCCTATCAAACAATGAGGAGCTAATCTCAGTGATCACACTGGAAATACAGGAAAAGATCATACAAACAAGTAGATGTGGTAGGGGTTGATGAAAAGGGGATGGATTACCATAATGTTAGGGACATATTGATACAAACTATGTCTCCGACTGACATTTGTTTCATAAAACCACAGACCAACACAAAACTATTTCCATAAATTTAAAAATCAGAAAAATTGTCTACTGTGAATAGTTACAGATGGTAACTTACAGCTGGTCCAGGAGGTCCTGGAGGTCCCACACTGTCCTGAGTACAGGTACAAGCATTTGGAAGAGCTGGGCATTTTGCTTCATCTCTCTGAAAATTCAATCACAACTTATTACTGTCCTTTTAAAGAAAAGTACTCAGTGACAGCATGCTTTTCTGAAACAATAGCAGGAAGATTCTCTATTATCCTCTTTTCAAGTAAAACCCACAGCTAAACTGTGGTTTCCAAATATTTCTACAGGATCTTTTATATTTTTAGCAAATTTTCTCTGTGAGCTATGCAAGGCATTAACAATAGAGACACAAGCAAAATGTTGTTCTAGTATTTATATGCGTTCAACAATCAGCACCATTTCTAAGAGGCTCGGTTCTAGCATTATAACCTTACTGTCTCAGACACAAAACTTTGAAGTAAGGTGCTGTTGACTGGCTGCTCTGACAACTGTGATTTAGTACAAGGATTAATAACAGCCTAATAGTAATATTATTCAATGTATTATTAATAACATTTTTCTGGATAGCCTCTGGTTCATTTATACTTACCATAGAAGGGAGATCACAGCATCTGTCTCTGCTAGTCCAAACTGGACTGCATACAATGTCAAAATTCTGGATTTCTAACTGTAAAAGAAAGTAATACTCTTGAAGGATCATTAGGTATGTTGTTAAGCATGAACTCTATTTACATTATCATTAAAAATTACTCCTTCATTTATTTCTAATGATACAGAATCCACAGTATATGCATTCAATTACTATCTGCTCTCTCTATTAAAAGAAAAAAAATTCCTGTTCTTGTTTGAATTTACCTGAGTGCAACTTCCAGCTTTTTGTTCTTGCAATTCTGCTAGAACAAGAATCTATAAAGACCAAACTTCTCAGTTAAGTACACTGGGTTAGACAGTACAGACGCTTGAAAGCTTTGGGTGCAACACTGGTTTCCCAACAATCCCTAATCTCTAATCACTTTCCTGAGAAAATTTCAAGGTCTTGCAATAATGAACGGATTCATATTTATTGCTTACTGTTGCTGATCTTCGGTCGCCTTTTAGAAGTTTCCCAAGTATTTCATAGCCATCAGTTGTGATATTGCCAGCCTCCTTAACTGGTTTTTCCAGTATTTCGCTGCAGTCAATGTAAATCTTAACATTTGATGAAGTTACAACAATATGGACCTGAAAAAAGTTTTAATGAAATATTTAGAAAAGGCATATGGGCACAGTTACTTTAACACTTTAACAGTATTTCACTGATTTGATAGTACTGTTTTAAATTTTATTCCTAGCAATCCTGCTTTACTTCCAACTGGTGGAAAAATTCAAACTCAAGGAAAGTCTATGACAGTAATAACCTCATTAGAATGTGTTGAAGGTCAATAAGATGAACACGCAAGCACAACCAAGAAACACTATTTAATGTTATAGTTGAACTATTATTAACTATTTTAAAAGCTTGCCTGAAAATTTTTTTAAAGGGCATAAAAGTAACAAATAAAAGAACTTTTGAGAAGAAGTGAATAGAAGTATTTCTTGTTCTCTTCTGATGGCTGGGACCACACAAGATGTTTATAAGCCTGGGACTGCCCACTGGCTAATAGACTCTCTAGTTCGGAGAGTAGATTGTTTCAGAACCAAAGACACAGAGTTCCATTTTCATAGATGACTCAACAAGAGGCATTAACTGCATGGAGATACAGGAAGTGACCAGAGAAGCCTGCCCAGAACAAGACAAAATAATGGAAGATGCAAGAGAAAATTTCCGCAAGAAAAATTTGGTTACAAAAACATATGTCAAAACGAGGGGAAACAGGGAAGAGGAAGAGACTAATTATTGGAAATAGAAGACATTCGGGAGGGAGAAAGGAATTATTGTTATAAAGAGAGAGTACGTTTACCAGGAAAAGAGAATTAAGTGCTTGGGGGAAACATAGTAAACCTTAAACAGAGAAACAATACAAAGCCTAAGCAAAGATTATCTTTCCAAACATTTGTAGTACATATGGCAAATGTTACGAAAGTGAATTTTCTATGTTTCTCTGAAAGCATAGAATATATTTAGGAGTCTCCAAGAAATAAACAAGGGCCATTTTAGCACATCAAATATGCAGCTGATGAAAGAGCATCTTCAGGCAACAGAAGGTTTTCAGGGGCTTTATATACCTTACCTAAAGCATATATTTCATATACTTCATTATAATATCTATGTAATTGTTAAAGTATCAACACATTAAGATCAGGACTAAAGAATCCCTGAAGTATGTATTTAGGTTTAAATCTCCTCTTATCACAGTACATAACCATACAGAAGCATATTGCTATTTGATGACTGCTTTAAAAATTGGCATAAAGTCGAGAGATTCCCCTAAATGTCCTGAGTCAACAAGTGCCTGAACAATCTCCTGGGAATTTTTTTTTTCCATTTTAAATATTTTCCCATGCAGACTTGTCTCCAAGGCATCAGCACAGCTTATCTAAAACTCTTTTAAAATTATGTGCTTACACTTTATATCTCAGTGCTGTGTATACAAGTGAGGTTTTTAATTAAAATTCCCAACAGTGTTCGCTGAGCAAATAATTTAAAAAAAAAAAATTGAACGATAACTCTGTGTGTCCGAAGTATAATTTGGTATTACATGCCAAACTTTCTATAAAACAAAATAAGCACCATGCCAAAACTTTAAATTCATTATAATTTGTACATTATAAATTCAGTCATTTAATTATATGACCAAATTTTACAGGTTAATTACTGCATCATCCAGTTTAAACAGATCACGGATGTAATTTACTAATTCTAAAAGGTATCTAATATGCGAGTCTTTCTACTGGAATGTTAAGCATTTGTCACAATTTAAATAAAATAAAACACATTGCATAGCAAATATAGATTACATTTTCATTAGCACAAAAAAATTTAGGAGAGGTAAATCTACACCAGAATATTGAATGATATCACCTTGAAAAAGTTCAAACAGAAATAACTGCTGAGCATCACCTATCCATCCAAAGAAGAAGCAATCCCAACAGCCAAAAATAAGAAGAGCTCACCCAAGTCACTGACTCAGTCACTTAAAAACTGATTTACTGCCAGATCTGAATTCCAGCCTGAATCTCATGGCCTAGGCAATAAATCTAATTAAAGGAGGCATCTGGTGTTTACAGTAAATAACATGTCCCTGTATTCAGTGCTGGTACATTTTGTTTTCGACAGTTTCTAACACATAAATAAACAACATAAGAATCAACATAAGAATTCTAACCAATATAAAGGATCTGTTCCGATTAGTTCTAACTATTTCTTTCATTTATGACATTTTAGGAAAGAAAACATACTTTAATTTTTCTCTCCAGCTGCTTTATTAAGTTTGATGGTGTTCTGATCTGCTGCTAAGTGAATCACATCAATAAACCAAGAAAACTAATTTCCCATATATATATCAGCAGAAAGGTATACACTTATTAACAAACTTATTATCAAACTCTTGCTAACTACTGCAAAATGGCAAGCTAAAAGGAAGTCTAGTGTGGTAAGAATAAGAAAGTTTAAGTTGTCTGTCTCTCCAAAACATCAGTTATAAATTTAATGACTGTCTCAGGCAGTCAGAATTTTTCCTATGGAACTTGCCAGATTCAACAGCTTTCACCACGGCTATGCTACACAGAGAGTTCAAGTATGCCAAAGTAAATTTCCCTACAGTTAGGTGCAGTGAACTGTATTTCACTGAATGAGCCAGTAAGTCATCAAATGGAAGCCACAAAAATGTTTAATATTTTGGAAAACATCTCCTTGCATTGTAAAGATTTGTCATTTCTTTGAAACTGGATGGTAGGAGAAATTGCAAAAGTACCTTTAGAAATGTGTTAATCTTACTTTCCTTCCTCCATCCATCTGAAACTACTGCTATCCATTATTAAGAGCTAATCAACACAGCTGATGCATGAGGCTTTCCCAGCAGGTGGGCTGGGGAAGCCCATGATGCCATCATTAACAACCTGACTCAGATAGCAATCTCAGTAATCATCTGGAGAGAAGCCAGAAAAGTCAGCTTAGTTTCATGGTGAAAAATCCCAAATATAGCTCTAAACTAAGGCTCTTCCAGCTACTCTAAGTATTATCAAAATCTGAACTTTTGATTCCTTTCTAGGAAAAAAAGATGGAGAATTACACACTACAGTAAGTAACTGAGAATTTTTTTCTTAAGAAATAGTCTCTTAAGCAAGAATTCGTAGTTGTAAAGCTTTAAGACAATTTGCAAATCACTGCTACTCCTGTTCATTTTTTGGCATCTTAGGATCACTTTCTATCTATATGTATTAGTGTATTTAACTATTAAAATGATACAAAATTTTGGATTTTTATTTGCCCTGTAATTTTTTTCACTAGCAAGTGTAATAAACAATTTTATATAACTGCCAATTTCTAGCAGCTGGCAGGGGTTGCAGATTTTTTCCCATTTGCTCTGATAAATGAGAAGAACATCACTGTAAGTGCTGCCAGATAAGTTTGCTCAGCTCTATCACATTTAGAGAAGCTATAAGGAAAAACATGATTTCTAAACATCAACTAAATTAGCAACAGATATTTAAAACAGACTGCTGGCAGTACAGCATGTGGAGATCATTGACCTGAAGAAGTGTCAGCTCTCACAGTGATATCTAAAATGAGACATGCTACATGCTGCCTTGTGTCTAAACAGTACTTCTTGGTGATGACTCAACCTTCGTACCAATACAAGATACATCCTTGCCTTTACTGACAGTTTTTCTCACTCCAGTAGATTCATATAATTCCTTAAAACTGGGTTTTCCTACCAAGCTATTTAAAAAAAAAAAGAAAAAAGAAAGAAAGGCAAATATCAAGGACAAAATAAAGGCTGCTTAATGTAGGTGCGATCCAAACCTAGTCATAACTATTCTATCAGTTACAAAATCAGTGACATAAACATTTCTTCATATATACAAAAATAATCAGGTCTAAATTCTAAAATAACCAGGCATAAATTCTAAAACAAGAATAATTGGATATAATATAAGACCAGTTTGGGAAGTTATTCTCTGTCAAATTCTGAGGAAGCCAGTAGCTTTTATAGTACTGTGTGATTTTTGAAATCACCTGTGTTTTAAACAGATGAAGTCACAAAACATTATAATGCTGGCACCAGTTATCTTTCCTGGCTTTTGGTCTAGCAAAGCTCAGCTGACAACGTGGCTTCCGGTATCTGGAAGCTGACAGAGGCAACCCCTTATCAGTATCCTCAAAGGAATGCTGGTAGTGACTAGTCATGCAGAAGATGGTATCATAAAGGAAACAAATGCTATACTCAAGCCATATTTAGTCATCAGATGAAAACTAAACTAAACAGAAGGGAGATAAATGAAAACATGAGAATGTGCATTTCAGCTAATCAAAAATGTTGCAATTACAGCTCCCTTTCTTGCCCTAAACGTATATATTTGACACAGCAAGAAAATATTTTTAAAATATTCTTATGTATACCTATAGCCTGAGTCAAACACTTCCTGATGACTAGAGGCAAGGAAGCCTGGCAAGATCAAATTTTCATTATTTGGTGCACAAAATTAGAAAAGTAAGCACAAAACTATGACAAGTGGAGGCAGATGCAACAACATGTAAAGATTTCACTAGCCATTTTGCTAATTCAAAAAGTATAAGTTTCATTCTAAATCATAAATGGACCTTTTATGGGCTCTCTCTCCATACTGTTGCTTCCTCAGTTAACATGACATTGGAATATTTTAGGCCCAGTGTTTTTAAGCAAAAAAAAATATCAATGCACATTCATACTAAACTAAATTTATACATGCACATGTATTATGTTTGTTAAACATAAGAATCTTATTCAATATGCTATTGACCTCCCAATTGTGGTTCCCTGCATACTCACTTTCTCTGGCTATATCTTCCTCTGCTCTGAATGATTTCAAATCTCTACACTCCCACACAATCTTTTCTCACCACAACTTCCTTTCCTTTTTTTCTTCCAGTTTAACTTTTATTCTTCATCTTTCATGTGGCAGGAACTGGGCACAATTTCTTCTTCAGATATATCCCTCCACTTACATAATATTAACAAATTCTTGACAAATCTCTTACATTGGTTCAAAGAAGACCTATAACTTCAGAGATCTTGTTTCACATGGTCTGTAGGTCCTTATGTCAACTTTAAGTACTATCCAAAAACAAGATACAGTCACCTGACAGTGACTTCTGCTTGGTTGTCTTCTATTTAAAAGAACAGTACTTCAGAAAGCAACATCATAATTTAAATCTTTTACCTTATGGAAGCTTCCATAAAAGATTTTCTTTACATCGTCATTATCAAAAGTTACAGTTTGAACCTCTCCCCTTGTATCCTTGTTAAAGAATGACAGCACTTTGCTGGCAGCTGCAATAAATAAAAATAACACTTTTCATTTCATATGTACTACTGAAAGCACCATCCTAATACACACTTACATATAAAATCTAGTTTACCCCTTATTTGGGTAAACCCAAATACTGAATAGTCTTAATGACCTGTAAGTATATATATGTACCTTCCTTTGATTTTAGGGTTAATACCAAAGTTGAAATGTAGTTTAGATGAATTATTCTTAGTTGAACTATAGATGTAAAAAGTTTAAAAGAAATCTCTTAAAACTAAAAACATATAATCCTTTTATCATGTAGAAATGCTTTGGGTTTGGAAATATTTGGTAAGAACACATGCAAAGTAACGTAGCATGTAACTTCTCTCTGCAATAAGTATAATCATCCTTACGATCAAGCACAACTCCAACTTGTGGTTTATAATCTCTGTCTGTAATCTGCCAAATTGCAAAAGGCTCATTGGGGGATTCAGGCAGAAGACGGAATAACAGAATAATAGTGTACGCCTGCGGCAATCCCTCCGGGTGAATCTCCCTGTTAAGACAATATAAAGATATTTTTTAACACAGAAACACATGAGGAAAATAAGATCTTTATCATCTGCTCTTTTTCAAAGAAAAGACACAAGAGTAAAAGGGAAACCACAGCGTATAGTGGAACAGAGCATTTTAACCACTCTCTCAAATAGAAAATACCATTGTGATATAAAAACACTGTGATTTGTTAAGATGAACTGTCTTCAGTTGGTCCCAGCACCACAGTTAGAGAGGATGCCAGAATATGACCAAGAACTCTTGGATATGTATTCTTGTGGCAAGAATTCTGTATAAACTACACAAGTTTTAAATTCCTTGATGATAAGTACAGAAAAAAATGACCACAGCTTTATTTGTTTTTGTCATCTGGCCTGCTTCAGTCAGGCAACAGCATTTAACTCTTGCTGCTCTTCAGGCACAGGTGCAGTGACAGAGATATTTAATGTCTTCTTTGGAATTGGTGATGCATCTGGGCTCCAGTTCATTCTTTAGTGACTCAGGTTTAAATTTGTGATATTTGGACTGTTAGACATTAAAAAAGCAGACAGCCAAAAGTAAATAAAAACATGCATGAAATGGCCTCCAGAATTTTCTGTAGAGGAAAGCAGGGAACATAGAAAGGGAACTGTAAGAAAGGAGGTGATCACTGCTTCTCCTTAACCATAATAATGGAGGTCAGAAGGAGATTTAGTCACGTGAACATAATCATAAAAACCTTAAAATGTTAGACAAAGCTTATGAACCCACACAATTATGAACATTGCAATAAAAACCATATCACTAAGTCAACAACATCACACAGAACAGTGCAAGAATGCAAATATGAAAGTAGATATACCAACACAATTTATAACTTGGATAACAAGCTATTTCAGATATGGAAACAGCTATGCCACTAGGATCAGTATGCGTTTATTGCTTTGCTGACTCAGTCTAGAGTTTTATTTTCTGGATTCTCATGAAAAATAAGTGCCCAGAATACTCTGGCAAGCCTATTCCACCTCTTTAGCAGACATTAGACTATGTATCACAAAATTACTAAAAAAATGAAACAAATATGAAGTCTATCTTTTTATTGCCTTTTCATTTACTCATCCTAAATGCAGTATCTATCAATGCAAGAGAGTTGCAAAACTGGGATTATCTGTATTTCCCTAGACTGCAAAAATCCATGCTGTCAGAGAACTATCATCCCCACAGGTATTAATGGCATGCCAATGAACTTAAAAATCCTCAAGGCCTCTGCTTTTAAAGCTATGATCTAAGAAGGCTGGCAAAAAGAAATTATTTCTTCATAAACCTCAGCTTCTGTGCTTGTGATCTGATCTTTACCCAATCTGGCAGGATTGCAGATGATTTCAAAGGCTTCTATGAAAAGAAAACTAAATTTCCTTAAATTTAATAGGAAGAGTGGGCTATTTTTAGGCACCTCCTCTGAATCAGAATAACCTTTTTTGAAACTTACTTAAATAGATGGGAGAGAAACAAATGTGTAAAAACAAACAAACAAACAAAAACAAACAAACAAAAAACAAACCAAAAAGGAAGAGGGTGAAAGGTACTGTTCCACTTTTAGTAAAATTAACTGCTAACTAGGTCCTCTTTTTCTTTGGGCAAAAATGTTGGCAAGAATGACCATCGTATTACCCACCCATAACCAAGCTCTAAGACCACAGGCCCTAGAAAACTCTGCTCCATTTGCCAAATAAGGCAAGTCAAGTAGAGCAGGAACTACCCTAAGTCAATGGCATCAATGTGTTGCCTACTGCAGTAAGAATGATGCTTCAGAAAAAAGTGATGCTAGTCCCTCCATATTGAAACCATTTCTGTTCAGCAACGTGGAATTCATTGTACTAAGGACGTGGTTGTTCGACTGCCTAAGTATAAACTGTGGATTATATGCAATTTGAATGGTTAAGAAGCATAATCTCAAAGGAAAATAAGCAACTACAATAATAGTGAACTATGAGTGCAGTGGAAAAAATAGATTAGCATTTTATGAAAACAGTGATAGATGTTCTTCAGAGCGTATTTCTTGAAGCTCAGTAAAAAGAATATTAAATTAATGCATCTTCCATAACATGCAAATGCTATCTATAAAGTCTGTTAATCCTTCATCATCTGGTCATCCTAAATGTAAGTCTTTAGGTTTGCTTACCGTATTGGCTGGCTGACAAAGGCATTTTTGTGGAGTCTATATGCTACATAGCTTGGGAAAGAGCCTGATTCCAGTGAAACTCCTTGTACAGAAGCAAAATGCTTCTCCGTTAGATTGTATGATTCCAGCATCTTGAAACCTTTAAGTCCAGAGAGAAAATATTAAAAAATAAACATTGTAGAGCTGTAAAAGACACAAATGAACCTATGCCAAAATATTAGACAGTTACTTACCAGGTGAAGTGTATCCCTCCAAGTAAATAAGGGGACAAGCTGAAAGACATGAAACAACATACAATTCAAAACTACTAAGCCTAACAGGATATGAATATACGTATACTTCAGAAAGTTTTATTACCAAGAAGTCTGTGCTATTATTAATTATGAGACAGTTTTTGTTACATTTGTTATACTGTGTCCTGACCTGTGGTAGATGTAATATCAAAATCTTTGCTTGTCACTTTTTGTAGGGTATTTCTACTCTGATAACTTGTATGGAATAATAAATGAACCTCAAACTTTTTAAGAGTGTAATTCGTAAGAAGAAAGGAGGACAATGACACAGTCTTTCCATGAATATTTAAGGCATGAGTCAAGCTGCATAATAGCTGTCAGATTCACAAGAAATAACTGCATATTTATGTGGCTCCTCAGGAGCCAGCAGATGAGGCAGTTAGGGAACACACAGTTGCACATGACAGGCCTGAGAATTTCTTATTTTTGCCATAGAAGGATTTCACTTGAGTAAACAACTGAGCTTTATTTAGGTTATTTTAAAACAGCATCACACACTATAGCTATACATATTTAGCACCCCTATACCAGTGGTAAACATCTTTAGCACCCCTATACCAGTGGTAAACAAGAGACCTGTTGTGCCCTGCAGTTCACATTAGGCATCACGTTGTCAGTGACTGTTACTCTTTTCTTCTTCTACTCGTACTTTTGAAATGCAAGATTAGATTACATAAAATAAAGTACTCACTCCAAAATTTTAAAAAGTAACTTGCTCCCTTGAACTATTATCCAGTTATTATGAAATCTAACTTTTTAATATTAAAATATCTTCTGATGTACCTTAAATAAGACGGCAACTTGTATCCAGCTTGTGTGGCAAGGTTTTGGTAATGGGCAAGGTGCAAGGGTGATTTCTGTGGGAAATTGCCAGAAACTTCCTCTGTGTCCAACAGAGTCAGTTCCATCTGGTTCCTTGGACCTGCTGCTGGCTGAGACTTGAGCCCATCAGCAATGATGGTAGTGACTGGGGGGTAATAGATTTAACAAGGGGTGGTGGCTGGTGTTGGGGGTTGTGTGTGTTGGAATGGCACAACAGCCTGCAGCTGGAAGGAGGAATGAGAATAAGTGAGAGAAACAACTCTGTCAGGCACCAGAGCAGAGATTCCATTGCATTCCCGGTCCTCCCTGTGGTGAAGACT
Organism: Callaeas wilsoni; assembly: GCA_013398955.1. Lineage (NCBI taxonomy): Eukaryota > Metazoa > Chordata > Aves > Passeriformes > Callaeidae > Callaeas > Callaeas wilsoni. The sequence continues at coordinate 260,573 of VWPU01016980.1, read as the reverse complement.
ATGATGAGGCAGGCTGTGATCCTGCAGCCTGTGGAAGTCCACAGAGGAGCAGATGTCCACCTGCAAGACCTGGAAGACCCTATGGCAGAGCAAGTGAATGTCTGAAGGAGGCTGTGACACTGTGGGAAGCCCATACTGGAGCAGGTTCCTAGCAGGCCCTGTGGCACCGTGGAGAGAGGAGCCCACGCTGGAACAGGTTTGCTAGCCGGACTTGTTGACCCCATGAGAGACCCACAATGGAGCAGGCTGTGCCTGGAGGACTGTACCACGTGGAAGGGACCTAAAGAGGTTCAACAAGGGCAAGTGTAGGGTCCTGCACATGGAGAGGAATTAATCCAAATTCAGGCTGGGAGCTGACCTACTAGAAAGCAGCTCTTCTCAGAAGGACATGGGAGCTTTGATGGATAACAGGCTGACTATGAGCTGGCAGTGCCCTTGCAGGCAGAGAGGCCAATGGCATCCTGGGGTGTATCAGGAAGGGTGGCCAGCAGGTCATGGGAAGTGACCCTGCCCCTCTGCTCCGCCTTAGTGAGGCCACATCTGGAGTGCCGTGTCCAGCTCTAGGCTCCTCAGTGGAAGAAAGACTAGGAGCTACTGGAAAGGTTCCAGCAGCGGTGCATGAAAATGGGTCTGGAGCAGCTCTCTTATGAGGCAGGTGAGCCTGTTTAGTCTAGAGAAGACTAAGAGGGGGTCTCATTAACACATATAAACATCTCAAATGTGGGTCGCAAGAGGATGGTGCCAGACTCTTTTCAGCAGTGCCCAGCAACAGAAAAAGGAGCAAAGGCCATAAACTAAAACACAAGAAGCTTCACCTCAACATGAGGAAGAACTTCTTTATGTTGAGGGTGGCAGAGCTCTGAACAGGCTTCCCAGGGAGACTGTGGAGTCTCCCTCTCTGGAGAAATTCAATACCCACTGGATGCATTCCTATGTAATCTGCTCTAGGTGACCAGGGGCATTGGACTGGAAGATCTCCAGAGGTCCCTTCCAACCCTACAAGGCGATTCTGTGATTTTGTGATTCTGTGACCCACACTGGAGCAGTTCAAGAAGAACTGCAGCCCATGGGAAGGACCCATGTTGAGAAGTTCGTGGAGGACTGTCTCCTGTGGTAGGGACCCTCACTGGAGCAGAGGAAAAGTTTGAAGACTTCTCCCCTGGGGAAGGAAAGAGAAGCAGAGACAACATGTGATGAACTGACCACAGCCTTCATTCTCTGTCCCCTTGTGGTGCTCAGGGTGAGGAGATAGAGAAAAGTGGGAGTAAAGTTAATCTCAGGAAGAAGGGAGGGGTGGGAGGAAGGTTTTTAATACCTGATTTTATTTCTCCTTATTCTACTCTGATTTCATTGATAATAAATAAATTTTTTCCCACATTGAGTCTGTTTTGCCCATGACAGTAACTGCTCAGTGATTTCTCCCTGCCCTTATCTCAATCCATGAGCCTTTCATTGTATTTTCTCTTCCCTGTTCAGCTGAGAAGGGGAGTGATAGAGCAGCTTTGGTCGGCACCCAGCATCCAGCCAAGGTCAGCCCACCACTCACTTGCAGCAGTACATACACAAACGTATTTGGGAAAAGGGAAACCCATGTCTTCTACTCACTTGAGGTAGCTGTCTCACACACAAAAGTGACGAGGTTATCTTGAATCTTTTCAAAGGCATCAAAGTCATCAACAATAAATACGTGACGCTCACTGGGCTTGCTGGCAATCTTGGCCAGTTCATTGTAATCTACATCAGCCACACCAACCACAAAGACACTGAAGCCTGTAAAAATAACACTTGTTACTTGAAATGCAGTAAACATACATTAACATTTTTCATGTCAGTATTGCACAAACCATTGACCTGTGAGGAGCTACCTATGAGCACACATTTTGGATCTCTTTTCACCCTGTCAAAGCTCAGAAGGTTTTTGCATCTTTCTTTCAAAGCTTTCTCCTCTTTCATTGTTTTTTTGGGGCATTATCCAGTCTCATGCAGACTTGGCTACATAGTCCACTCACTCTTTAATACAAAACACACAATTCTGTCAACTCTACAATATCTTAAACCTGTTCTGTGGCCAAAAACTGTATAGACCATTAGTTATCTGGTTGTCTATCTGTTTCCATCTCTTGCATTTCATGCCTCTCGGATTCTTTTTCTTAGAGTGGTAGTTGCCTCACCAACTTCCACTTTCCAAGTTGTCTAGTTTTTCTCTATAATCACCAGATAGACATGGGCAGATTCAGAAAGCAATTTATCTTACCTCCCTAACATGTTGACTTCAGGATAGGAAAAGTCATTGTCTATAGATGCCTATCTGTCGCTCTCTTCACCAGTCATAAAAAGACCCTACAGGATGACCTTAGACTAGACATTTAGTTGTCAGATGTGTTAAGTCAAAAGAGAAGAACCAGATCCAGAAGTCAATCATATCACCAGGTGTAAATTTCATGGAAGAGAAACTGCACAGACATTGGAAAAGCCAGTAGGAGGCTGAAACCAGATTTTTTTTTTTTTTAAAGAAGATAATTGTTCCCCTGTAGCCAATTCTGGTGAAACTTTGGCTGAAATACTCTGTCCAGCTTTGAGCATGTTTTGATATGTGTAGAAAACAAAGCAAGTAGAGCGGAAACTAAAAATTATAAGGGGTTTCAAAAACATGATCAACATGAGATTGAAGGAAATAGGTTTGTTTAGTCTAGAAAAGAGAAGACAGAAAGAGGAGATGACAACAGGTTTCAAATACAAAGGCCTGTTACAGTGGACAGTGACCACCTTCTTTCGTGGTTAACTAGGTAAATGAACTCAACAATCTCACTAGCATGAAGAAAGACTTAGGTGAAATGCAAGACGAAGGTCTCCTGGTAGTAGGATAAGTAAGCACTGAAGCATATTGTCCAGAGAGACTGAGAAACCATCTAGATAGAGCTAATTCTTTCAGATTGCAGAGACAGAGAAGATGACCGCTTGTGGTTTACATGCATGTGATTCCCATAAGGAAGTACAACATCTCCCTGCTCAGAGATCGGGACTAGGTGGTTCATGCACTGAAATGCAAAATGCCAAGTGCTGAAACAGGAACAGATTACTACACTCACATAAGCCACAATCGTCAAATCTGATGAGGAAGTGCAGTGCTTCTTAGCTCAAAAGGCAATAAAGGAATTCATTCAGACCTAGCCCCTTCAAAAACAGTTACTTTAACTGGAGAGCCACTGGTTTATACCAGGTAAAACATAAACCTCAGCAAACCAGGCCCATTTAATCATAAGCACTAGCATAGCGTACACTTCCCAATGGTCCCTGGGGTCCACACACTGAAAAGAGAAAAAAGTAACCAAATGCCACATCTTTGAAATTATATGCATGAAGAATTACTTGAAATCTTTGGGAAGCCACATCCTTTCCCAGAGAGAAGGCTTAAGAAAAAATATGTAAGTCTAGATCCAGAAAGCACAAATTCTTTGAATAGCTTTGAGGTTTTCCCAAATACTCAGAATACATTTCTGAGTGCATAAAGGATGAGTAAATGATTCCCAGATAATTGAAGCAATACAGAAATGAAACAGCCAGGTGCTGCGAATTGCTTACCAGAGTGCTGTATGACCGTTGCTGCTTTCCTCACCTCGTCCTGAGACCGACCATCTGTGACAACAACAAGTACCTTGGGAACACCTCGCCTCATGCCACTCTCCCAAGTCAAAACCTTTTCTTTGATAAATGTTAGGGCTTTGCCTGTGAAGTGTACAATAAACAAGGAATCATCCATACTATTCACAAGAGAAGAATTCTTTTACTTTGTAAAGGCAAAAGCCACAGAGCTAAAACACAACAGAAATGCAATATTTCAGCCATGCAATATTAGGATAATTACACAATTTCTGAAAATATTTTATCTTAAAGAAATATAATTACAGCCCAGAATTACCTGTTCTTGTGTTTCCTCCTCTGTACTGAATATTTTGAAGAGCTCCCAGGGCCTGGGCTTTGTCATCAAATGTATTCAGTTTAAATTCAGATTTTGCCTCATCACTGTACTGCACAAACGAAACCTGAAATGAAATATAGCACAGTGTTCAGTCTCATACCTCCACATTCAGACCAACTCACTCCATTGAAATATGTAATTTTGCATATTAAGTCTTAAATAATCAAAAATTCTTTTTCGAATACGTCTGATTACGCACATGCATACATATTTTCATATATAGACATCACAGCAATGTGCACACAACTCCCTTTATTTCCTTCTTTCCTTCTTTCTTTCTCTTTCGTCTGTAAAACATAATATGGCCTTAAATGCATATGATCAAATTCTTGCTCTTGCTATGATGAGGTATATATGCCTATTTATTCTCTACTTCTGAGCAGTTGTACAGTAGCTACTAAACTTGTTCCAGCTGTTTTTAGGAACAAAAAATAATTTCTCAATAGAATGTCAATAAAGTTGGATACATACATAAGTGTATATTCTCTCGCCTTAAATACCGAAATGCAATCACTGAATATTTATTCCTAAATAATCTTTAAATATTTTTTTATTTTGCTCCTTTAGTATTCTGTAAAATTGCAATATTATAGCATACTATTTTAATGCTGAATATAAATATTTCTGTATGGATATATTCACATTTATTGTAGTAAATTCCCCTTTAAAAATTATTAATTTTCAATTCAAAACCTCAGATTGTCTCATATGTGATGTGACATCATTATTTTACTAAACATTAGTGTTTACATATTGTCTTCTCTATTTCCAGGCTGGGGACTCACATATATTAGCAGAAAAGAAAAATGAAACAAAAAACAAATGGAAAGGAAAACTACCCAGTATAGATTAGACCTAAGAATGATAAAGAGTGTCTGAGACAGAGTGAATTTCAGGACTATCTTTTCCTTTAAAAGTCTAGAGAGTTAAAGATAGTGAATCAAATGATTGAAAATATATCTAGAAGATGAAAAGCAGACCTTTAACAGTGTAAATATCCTGTCAGCCTTCTAACCAAACAAAATGCATTGCACCTGGAGTTCTCTGCAACACTCCAGAAATATCATGTAAGAAACTCGCTCAGACCTCATTTCATTCATTTCATCTACTGAAAGAGAAATGGTTTTGGGAACCTAGACACTGATTTCATCCAGCTTCCTACAAGTAGAAGAAAAACTGATAATGGTGTAATGCTTATGATAAGAAGCCTGACAGGAAGTTACTTTGACATCACTATGATCAGCCCTGTACTCCTGAAAATCTATTCCTCATTAGCTATTACTCTTTACTCTTTGAAAATGCACTAATTCATTAAGAGGACGTTTTCATACTTTTGCTATGCCCACTGTGGAGAGTACCCATGTTATCACAGCATGAAAAGGCTTCTGCAAGTGCCTTTTTCAAAAGGATTCTGCTATTTAGCACAGTGGGATTTTAGGGAGCTCAGCAATGGCAAGCCAGCTGGCCCCTGCATGCACAAGACTATTTTTACACTGAGAAATTCAAACATAACCCTCAATCAAAAGTCAGACTGTCACTAAAACAGATTTCTGATATGACAGAGACAAAACCTAGGGTATAAGAACCAAGGAGTGTGCCAGTTCTTGATGCCCTATACAAATAAAAAAAAATATAAAATTGACCACACACTGCCCCAGTTTCTCTACCCGGAGGATTCCCACACACTGTAACTTTTGTATTTCAGAAAATTAACATCTCAAAATACACTAGATTTTCCTTGTATTTATAAAATGGCAAATATATTTAATAAATAATAGGCATGCACTCTCATATACATGTATTGTACAACAATCTAATACAAAAAATGACAGCATTTTGAAAGAAACTAGCAATTCAGCTTCATCTTCAATTTCCCTCCAAAACGTACCCAATGGGAATAACAAACCTACCTGGATTCCAGCAGGGTTGATTAAATCAAAGGCTCCTACTGTACTAAAAACAAATTTCACTACTTTGTTGAAATTATCATCACCAATACTCCAGGAAGCATCAGTCAAGAATACTATGTCTGCTTTGGCACCTCTGCATACTGAAAGTCCAAGAAAAGGAACCCTTAAAATACATCAATCATATCACCATGAAATAAATATTGCTTCAAAATTTGAAAATTCAAGATTGACAAATATTCAGCAAATGTCTACTACCACACAGTCAACCTGGCAGATGACTAATGCTCTACACAAAAACATTTATTAAAATACATCAAAGAAAATTTCAAGAAATGTGAAAGAGCTCAAGAATAAAGTGTAAATGTTTTAAATTACTTTTTTTTTCTGATCAGCTGCCATAAAACATAAATTGTCTGCTAAGAGCAGTTAATCTCCTAGACTTTCTGCAGAACTATAGAATATTGATAAATTTTTCCCCAAAGGTTTGCATCTTGCTGTTCTAAACTCGTAAATGCTCTAGTCTAGCAAAGCTCTAGAATAAAGGCAGAGCATTAGGAAAGGTCTCAATCTTCATTTCCCTAAAATGCTGTGCTAGTTTTAAATTCACTTAAAGTTATGAAAAATGCAGGTAAACTATGAAGTAGTACAGCAACTACATAAAAATACAGAATAATTCTAAAAATAAACATACCATCCCGTGCTGGAGGGATTGTGGGAGGTGGAGGAGGTGTAGGTGGTGGAGTTGGTGCCTCTGTAGGTTTGACAACTAAAAAGAAACAATAATTTTATTCTACAGCTGAAATAAGACAAATTCTACAGCTAAAACTTAAAGTTCAGAGTATCTATTACCTACCCGTATGCTCCCTCATAGAGACTGGCGGTCCCTCAAGGTTAGGGGTCTGAACAAAGACAGTAGCATTGTATTCTGTGTCAGGTGAGAGGCCAGTAAAACAGTGGCTCGTTTCTGACCCACGTATTGTGATTTCCTGTCCTCTGGAACCTGGTAAAAAAAGCCCAATGGAAAGAAAGTCAGAACCTATTACTTCCCTTCTAATATATGTATACATAAGTGTAGAAATGAAGAAACTTCTTGAGAGGAGGTTGGCGCCAATGGGACAGCAGCCTTGTTCTTTCCCCATAACAGCCTTTCTAGACCAAAATTGTGTGGTGATTATGAACCCTGGAGCACACTGGAAAGTACGATTGCAGCGTACATGTTAAACCAGGCACCTGGTAGATGTAGGCCCACTTGACAACAAGCAGTACTCCCTCTGTGCAGCTTTTTCACCACTCAAGAAAAACAGGTTATGTTCAGAGCTTTAAAACTCAACCAGATGTATCATCATGGTTGGTGCTTGCCACCAATCCAAATAAGTGGTGCTGTCACCGATATAAGACAATTATGTTTCCACAAAATGCAAAAAATAGAACACACCATCAGTTGGGTTTAGCTTCAGTCTGTAGGAAGTTGCTGACCGATGAGGTGACCACCGGATACAGAAAGTATCCCAACCCACTTTGTAACTTGTTAGGTCAGTGACGTTCAAATATACTGTGAAAAGAGAAAGAGATAAATTGTTCTCTGGAAAATAGCATGTAATAGGTAAAGCACACCAAAATGAAAATTATATTAGAAGTGCTGGTCTGGAACTTGATTTTTAAAAATATTTGCAGAAAGAGCAGTTCCAGTCAAACTCTTTATTTTACACTCTACAGATCCCCACCTAGCTATTTACAAAGGCCCCAAATCCTATATTGGGTAACAGCCCATTATATAAGTTTTCACACGAAGTTGATTTCTTTACAAAATAAGAAACCTCCAAAAGTAAAAATCTGACTCATACATATGGCAGTATGAAAAGAATGTACTGAGTCAGGATGCTTGATTTATCATAACTGAAGAAATTTTTAGAAGTTTCTTAGCTGAGGCCGTCATTAAAATCACTGGATATCCCTATGAGTTAAAAGCAGAGTATCAAAAAGTCTAGACCTGCTAAGTAACATGGTTAGATTCTGTAGTACCACGGAGACAGTTGAAGATGGACTCCAACTATAGCTTAACAAAATTTTAGGAAGTAGACTAGAAAATTTTATTTTATAAAGTCATCACTTAAATATATATCTTCATTACTGTTTCCAAGATTAGTGTTTTCAAGACCTACATCATGGACAGATGACAAGTATTCTCCATGAGAGGATGCTCAGGCTTCCTAGTCACCAGCCATCCAAATCTTTTCTTAATCAATGTTCTCTCAGACTATCATATGTATCTGGCATGACTATAACAAAATTATTCTGACTTACATGTAGTGCCTTGATCTGTCAAAGGTATACTCATTCCAGAATCATACTGGGCATAAACATTCACATCATAAGTAGTACTGGGAGACAGATTATGCAAAGTGTAGGAAGTCACTTCTCCCACAAAAAACTCCCTGGGCTCATTTGAACCTTGGATTGAAAGGAAGCATGAAGAACACAGAAAGAGAAAGAATCATGATTACATGAGCTACAAAACTATTCCGTCTCTTACACGTCAGTAAATGTTAACCTCATTTTATCTAAAACAAAGCATATTGATTTCTTAAATTTTAGCCTATTACAATGTTGCAAACAGAACATACACATAGTTTTACAAACTATTGTGCAATGTTTGTTTTCAGCTTCTAGAAAGATATGTATATTTTTTGAAGGCCATGTAAAGATTCTGCAGGACATTAGTACCCAAATACCTGTCCAATACTGGTCTCAGACACACCAGTTTATAGCCTCAGGAGGACAAGAGGCATTAAAGAGGTGAAAAACAAGTCAGGTCACTGTATAAAGATTTAATTATACTATTCAATCCCTGCAACTGAATGTACAAAACTGCGTCTGGCAGTTTTGTTTATTGTAGAATACTGATTATAAGACTAAAGTTTTCATGAAAATTGGTAAACAAAGGAAATAAATAGATCCTTTAACACAACAATGTCATGATACGTGTGATTTCTACTCTGGTCTGCCATTAGCTACTCGCTGTTCTGAAAGTGGTATACTCAGAATGAACAAGTTTTCTTACCCACAGGTTTGTATACAATTTTATAGCCAAGAACAGGGGATGGTGAAGGATCCCAGGAAACTCTGAAACGTGTATACCATTCATCAGTTATATACATATTTTGAGGAGGAAGCAGGCCAACTAAAAAGAAAGGAAAACCAACATTCTAATTAGGCTAGTAATTGTTTTTCAGTCTTTAAAAATGCAGATTGTTACTCTGCAAGGTAACAATCACATCAAGGACTTAATTAAATTAATGAAACCATAACAAAGTTGAAGTGCTCAAGGAATATGTCTTAAACTTAAAAAAGAATAAACAATATGAAAACTATAATTACCAGTTCTGCCATTTCCAGTCAGTTGTCCACCATCTCCATCTTCGTACACAGCAACAACAGTAATTTTATATGGCGTATCTGATTGTAGTGGTTGTAGTATAACATTATTCCTTATCCCAGGAACTGTTGTCTAGAAAACAAAAGAAACAGAGGTAAACACATTCACAGTCTTGTAACTGATCAGTAGTGACAGTAGCTAGAAACAAAAATTTGTTCTGTCTTTTGGCACACTGTTTTTTATGTGCACCGTGGGAAATAATCATTCAGAACGCCTTAAGGGCTATAGCCTATAAACAATTATCAGTATTTGTTATTATGAATTACAAACCACTGTGGCCATCACCAAAACATAAATCAAATTGACTCTTCAGTCCCATAACTTACATCAGACTGAGATGCTAAAGTTTATCACCGAGATTTCAGTACTCTTCCCTCATAGAAAGGTCAAAGTTATAGTGATGTATTTGTTTTCTTGGCAGAAACAAGTTATTCTGAGAAGAAAGCTCTAAACACACTGACATATAAAAATGTCCCTATTTATGCATCCCTCCATCTCCTCAACTTCCTTAGGCAGCCATGCACTACTGCTCCCTTCCAATGAAGATATAGGTATAATCCTGAAAGTGATCCTGCTCCATAAGGAAGACATAAAGCACTGAAACTGTGGGAAGTAACTTGAGGTATCTATCCCAAATGCCAGTCAGCATTTGCTATGAATACTTGATTAAAATTTTCAGTTGTTTGAGACTTGCTGGTTTTATGGATTGTCCAATCTTTTCTGCACAGGAGATGTGTGTGTTGACTAATATTTCTGCCCTGATTAACAAGTCCAGTAGGGAATTTTCAAAGAGTGAATTTTCAGCATTTAAATAGTGCTCTATACATGTCATTTTGGCTAGTGGCAGTTGACAGGAATTCTACCACTTTCGTCTATAGGATCTGAGCTTAGCTTTGCTATAAATTCTCTGTGAATTTTATAAGCTTCAGAACAACTTGTGCTATCACTAAGCTGCAGAAAATGAAACACAAACGCTTACAATTCATACTGAAACTTAGAATAGCAAGTTAGATGCTGAATCAAAGCTACCATTGTTGTCTTATTAGACTCTGTCAACCCTCGTCAATTTATAAAATGCAGACTTATATTTATTCTGTATCTTGGCACACTGACTTCGTAATTAATAGAGTATGAAGTAATAGATGGCTATTCACTGTATCACATTAGAACAAAATGCCAGGAGGCAGAGTCTGTTCAGAATTTTCTGATTAATGTGCGACTGATAAATTCAACATTATTTTACACACACGTTTGTTCATTAAACCATATATTTTCTGCAGCTTCACGAAAAAAATAAAGGTTTTATACAAACTATGGCTTCTTAACATTGACAACAATGACCAGAGAACCCACAGAGCCTGCAAAGTGTACTACATGTAGAAAAGGCGTCTTGGTTTTTCTGTAGCCTAAAGAATTGACTGAGAACACCTCAGTGCTTACAAAGGAATTGAAGAACTTACATATTCATCGATAGGGTCTCCCACAGTGGGTGAATAAATGATTCTGTACTGCTGGACTGGCCCATCAGCATGGTCCCATTGTACAGAAAGGCTGTTTGTAGTCTCATCAAATACTCTCACATTCCTTGGACCACTGCGAGGCACTAAAGAATGAAAACATAGGAGGTTGTATGAGACATGACACCTTTAGTTCAGTGTCACCCTCACCAATTCAAATGTTGCCCTGAAGCCAAAGTCAAGGGCCCTTCCTGAAACCCTGAATAATTATACACGGGGAGATTAACTCAATGATCATGCGGCAGTGTTTGAAGGTCTTAAATAGAAAGAGGGCCCAACTGGAAGAACTGGAGCAGTATGGAAGGGAGAGATCCAGATATGCAAAGTGAGCATCTACATATATTCTGCTTCTCAAACTCCTGCAGACAAGTATAACTATAGCCTGTCACATCTTCAATTTTAGATGAATATGGGAATTTTACAGAGAAAACATAGAAGAAGCAAAATTATTGCTGTTGGCAGGTTCTGTACATGTTATTTCTAGTATGAATTTTAAAGAAGCTGAGCATAAGCCAGCCAAGATCCTATGAGCTAAGTTGTAACAAGGAGGTTTTGGTGTTTAGTGTCTGCAGCAAAAAACCAAACAGCTGGGGAGGCCAGCACATACAATTGCCATGTCAGACACAGAAAATGAAGCATCTTTTTTCTGTTGACATCTACTTCTACCCATCTTAATAAGCTATTTTTTTTTTACAAAAGACAAATTATTATTCGCCTGTAATTTGATTTTGAGAACAGCCTTTAAACTCTTACACATTCAAATTAAGCTTATTTCCCAAGTGAAAATTACACTGCTAATTATTCAAGTACCACAAATGACAGACAGCGCAGCAAAAGTTCCCTGACACAAAGGCCTGTAATTTCTGCAGGCATAACTCAAATGCATTAATTCAGAGTTGCACTAAATGGCTTACATTATTTGTAATTGCAACCAATTTTATAAGTTCTTCAAACACCAATTTTGACATATACTTCACAACACAAGTACTGACTGCTTCTTACATGTTCTTCCCTGTGCTTGGCTTGGATTTCCCTCTCCATCTGCATACAGAGCTATAACATTTATTGAGTAAGCAGTGTCAGGAGTCAAGCGCTCCAGAATCACATCACGAGTGTTGCCTGGTACCACAATCTAAAACAGAAACAAAAAGCACCTATATAAATAAAGTTTCCATTTATACCATCTCTTTTTAGAAAACAATTTGAATGAATATAGAGAAATTGAGAACATGATCAAGCTGCACACTGTCCAAGAAAAATAACACAAGTTTAAAATAAACAAGCAATATTGATAAAAATTCAATAGCAGGTGGAAAAAAAAACCAAACAGTATATGGAGCTCTCATTCTGCAAATAGAATTGTTTTTTATTTACATTTTACATTGAAATAGTTCAGAAAAAATAGGAAAAACATTCATGAACAGAAACGATAAAAGTAAATTTTGTCACAGTTTACTACATGTAAAGGACATAAAAAGTACTTACAATTCCTTACATAAAAGCATGTACATCTATGTGTACAATGTGGGTGTACATTTTGTGTGAGTACATTCATGGTCAAAGCTTTAAAACTGCGCTTATTTCTATACAAATCCAAGATGTCTTACTTCACACCTGTAGGGCACTTTTTTACCCATATCCAGACTTCACTGCTCACTAACCCCCACTAAACAGTAATGATTTGGGGAAAGCCAATGATTTAGTGGTAAAATCACATAAACCTGGCATCTGGTTTCATAATTACACAATTCCTATTAAATATTTGTTGTCTTTGACCCTCTTAAAAAAAAAAAAGTTTAATTTAAGTCATCTTTACCTGCACTATGATAAAAGATACTCAATCCTCATTACAGAGTTTTAAGTGGGAGAGTCTTATTTCTCATTTCTTTCATTTTACCAAATTACGCCTTTATTAACAGTGTACTAGACTCGTATAAACATTGTTCTTTCAGCAGAGACTCTCCTGGGCAGCAGCTGGCCTGAGTTTACTGTTATTTTTTACACTCATGGAAGGAAGCAATATTCTCTACACACATTTGACTAATAGTATAAAAGCTAAATTACTTACAGATTCTGATGGCCTTGGGCCAGACAGTGGAGCATAATTAATTCTATATTGCTGTACTGGACCTGGAGCAGGCTCCCAACGGACATTCATGCTGTTTGGTGTGGGATTGTAAACGTGAATGTTTCTTGGTGTTCCTCTCTCCACTAGATCAAGGATAATTTAAATTGTTTTACAAAGTTGCTTGCGTAAGTTCTTTTTCTATTTGAATTTACAACAGTGCTCAAAAGAAGCTGAAAAGCACCTCAGCCCAAGATAAACACATTACTTTTGTTAGCCCAAAATTTACAAAGCTGAGAATCTCTGTGTTTAGTCTTCCCACACTTCCGTACCTGGCAGCAAATTACATCTCTGTACTGCAAATTGAAAGTATGATCATAACACTTTGTCATCCTATCGTTGATCAGATATGTATGAAAAATAACCACGAATGACACATTTTAGGTCAAGATGACATTAGTAGCTCAAACTTCCTGTAAAACTTTAAGTACGTGGTATGGGCATTAGCATGAATTAACACCAATATTCACTGGTAGTTCACGAGTATTTCTACTAGCACTACAATTAAAATTTTACTATTCTGTGAAGTAAACGCTAAGTGTGCTGCACAGCTTTGGAGCTAAGCTTACCCAAGTTAAGTGGACTGAAAGCCTCCACACAAATAAGCAAAGGAAACAGAGTAAGTTACAAAGCAGCAAAAATAACCAAGCAGGTAAACTTTTAATGTAAAACCAATTTCTAATGATCTGAGGCCATTGATAAAAAAATCCTAAGATTTTCTTGAGAACAACTATTGTACTTACAGGTGCGTCCAGTGTCAGAGGTACGTCCACCATCCCCCTCTGGGAAAACTGGAACCACAGTTACAGTGTAAGGTGTGTTGGGTTCAAGAGTCCTCAGGATGACATAGTTTGTATTTCCTGGTACTGTGGTCTACAAATTTAAAAAGAAAGGAAGGGCCAAAAAACTTACAAAAACATGCAAAAACAAAAAATAGTTTAAGCTTTTTTATTTCTCACCTACTCCCCTACCATATCTAATTTCCAGACTGGATGTGATAAAAACTTTACAAAAGGTGAAGCTTAAAATAACATGGTTCATGGTATCTTCTAGAGCTGCCTTTCAAGAAGGTTCTGTCTCAGACTTAATACAAATGAGTTCTATGCACTCATATATAATCCCTTATAGCTCTCTCCACTTTTGAGTCCAGATCCTACTGTACCAATGAAAGTAGCACAATCTGCAGTGATCTCTTTAATCACTACTGTTTAGCAGATCAGAGGCATTAAAATATCACTTTCTAAGTAAAAAAAAAAAAAAAATTACATAACACTACAACATGCTAATGACAAGAAGTAATGAGCTGCTCATGTCAGGAAGTAAAACTCCACAGCATTTAAGAGTATTTGTCATCAGCAGCACTTTAGTTGCTATTGAAACAATGGCATTCATGTACGACTCATTTCATGGGCACTTTAAATTGCACTCATGTAGAAAAAGAAACGCAACTGGGAAATAGTATTTCCCACTCTGCAGCAAGGGTTTCCTATTTTCAGGATTCTTTTAGCTCTTTAATAATTAAGTAATTTCAGGAGATTAGAATGTGGATTTTTCTGCTTTCACGAATACCATTTAAACCTAGAGTCACATGACTTCTTAGCAGTAAAAATGTGTAGAAATGAGGTCTGCTAACTTTATAAACTTTTGTACACCCAGAAGGCAGCTTTACATTCACACACAGTGCCCTAGGAATAAAGAAACAAAAAATTGTGTGTGGTATTAAATACCATGCTAAGAATTAATCACTGATGGTCTACTATATGACCATCTGTAATACATATGGGAGGAACATTCATGGAGATGCTGTGCATTTTCTCCAGGGTGGCTATGAACAGAAAAAAAGGTAATGCATAGGTAAACAAGACCTACTTCACTCAGCAGCATTTCTCTCACCAGCACCATAAGCTGCAATTTAGCTGAGGTGGTTAGTGAGATCCACATGAAGAATTTACCATTTCTTCTGCACCTCCAGCTGTAGGTCCATAAAACACTTTGTACTGGCGAGGACTTCCTTCTGCATGATCCCATCGAACATTCAGAGTACTGGTGGTTGGGTCATAAACTAGCAAGTTCTTCACAGTGGTGAGAGGTTCTGAAAAAGATCAACATGATGTCTGAAATGTGGAACCCTATTCTCTCATTTTTGCTGTCAGATTATGCCTCTGCAATGTATCCTTAAAAACAGGTTTAGTAGCTCATATTAAATCTTATTTGTCTTCATTAATCAGAACACATCAGCTCTATTGAACAGCATAAACAATGCCAGTTAGAAAAACTTATTTCTAGAAAATATTTTGGAATTATGCAATGAGTTCACTAGGATTTTTTTCTTCATTCCTCACCAAACACATTGCTGTGTCTGACTTTCCATTGCAAGCTCATAATTAAAGTAAATGCAACTGAATTAATAAATTTGTAGTTAGATAATTAATTAATTAAATATATTGAAATGGGTTTTATACCCAGAGTGTCTCTGATAGCAAATCATTTAGTGATTTCTACAGTAGGATCAAAAGAATGCATCAACATAAAATGTTAGAGTCCTAAAGTGCACACTATAAAGGTCAGCTTCTAAACTGAAGATGTTTAAAAGCAGACATATATGAGAGTAAAATGCCTTCAGATGCTTTAAGATGTTTACTACATTATGACATAAAACAATCAAATTAAAATGAGGAAGAAGTTCCATAGTGACATTAGGGTTTCTTCTCAGCTGTAAAAACTGGGCATCCAGTCCAAGGCTGTGGTCCAGGGTTTCTCTACAGCCAGTAGACTGACTGGTGTTCTTCACCTATTTCTTCTGTTACTTCAGAAATTTGAAAGCCACCAAAGGACAAACAACAAATACAGATGGGATGAATTTCACCACAAGAAAGTCTTCTCAGCTCTTCTGAAAAGCAATATCTCAATATTGTTTTGTACCTAATAAGAAGACCTGAAGATGTTACTTACTGGTTCTGCCTCGTCCTGTCATTCGTCCCCCCTCACCGTCTGCATACATTGATGACACAGTAATAGCATATGGTGTGTCAGGCTGCAGCTTCTGTATCACCACGCTGTTCTGTCGTCCTCCAACAGTAGTCTGCAGCAAAACATAAGGAAAATATTAAAATCCCGTTTACACTGTCTCTTTTGTGCTTACTGCTATAGTAAAGAATGCAAGCATTTGATGCAGAGTGGAAAACACTGTGATGTCTCAAATGCTGCAATGCTCTTGTGACTGACACTGTCAGTAGACATCGAACAGCAGCAATATTTAGTACATAATGGTTTTAGCAAGTTTAGACAC
Source organism: Callaeas wilsoni (assembly GCA_013398955.1). NCBI lineage: Eukaryota > Metazoa > Chordata > Aves > Passeriformes > Callaeidae > Callaeas > Callaeas wilsoni. The sequence continues at coordinate 244,317 of VWPU01016980.1, read as the reverse complement.
AAAGCCACTATTCTTTAAAATCTCTGAACCTGCATACAACCACAATTATATATCAACTGCCAGTTCTGTACCAGCAGAAATTATATTGTAACTGCATATATCCTATCATTCTTTGTACTTTTAAGACTATCTACACATTTTCAAAGCCCATTCAGCTAATATGCTCAGCATAACACTTCAAATCATCTGCTGATGAAGAACTGATAGTGAGCGAGCATTTACACAACATCACATTTCATAGCAGTAAATTATTTTAACCTATAAGCAGACTATTTTAACTTACAGTCAAAGGGCTTTTTTTGACTCAAGTGTACAAAGCTCCTTTCAAAGCACAAATGCTTTTATCATCCCATCATGGCTGCCTCTACATTTAAGTATCTGATTGCTTTTCAAAACCTGAACCTAAATGATCATGATGGTCTCTGCAGCTCGGTATGCAGTTTTGCAGACCTGTCTTCAAATCACCTGTGATTCCTCTTGGTGCTGAGGCCATTAAATGTCAGACAGGGCAACAAAAACCCTCCAGAAATTCTATTTTAAATGCATCAGTGGAGACTGTTCTACTGCCTACGCAGCAACTAGAGTTTAATAAAATATCAGAGTAACAAAAGAAGACAAAGAGTTATGGTCATATGACTGCAAGTCATTATCAGACAGACATTAAATGCCATGAACAGAATATGAGAGTTCTGTGTGCTCTCCTTAAATAGCGGTGTTTTCTCCAGCTGTCACTGCTTGACTCTATCCAGCTGTAAGCAGTTAAGTCTATTAGATATATTCTTTGCACGGATTTCAAGAGGATGATCATAATTTTCTTTTTACTCCACTGCCAGCAATTAATTACAGATATTAATTAAACTTATTGCTGTTCCTTATTCCTCTAGTGAATTCTCACTAAAATTGCGTTTGACTACTAATCAATTACCTCAACCCAAATGTGTGTTGTTCAGAAGAGAGTTAAAATGGGCATGTAAACATCCAACTGATTCTAAAGTAAATATTCCTAGATATACTTCTGAACATGTGTGATCTCTGATTACAGGAGCAAGCTAAATGAATGTGGTTCTCATCTGACACTGTTCCTCTGACTCATTTGACAGTAACCACAACAGCCTCCCACTACAGAATAGGGCATTTTTAAGTAGCCCACACTTCTGATAAACAGCCTGACTGAATTACCATTCTCAGGCTGTGTTCCATAGGCTGCCAGCAGTCAAAACAGTTCTTGCTGACAACACAGAGAAAGCTGGCTGATCATAAGAGTACTGTCTCTCCATAGCATTACAGGTTCTCATCATATTAAGAGTCTAAAATACCTTAAATACTTCAGTAGCACATTTTTTGCATGAGTTTCTTTTTGCAACTGCTACCGCTATGTGGTTATTCTGACCCTAGAGTGGTGAGAGACAGTCTCGGCTGTTCACAGCATGTTCCATGGCAAAGTCCTCTGATAGCACGTGAACCACACTATGAAAACAATGGAAAACTCTGGACTATGAAAGCAGTAATGATATTTCATATTATTGATTGTTGTGACACCTATATCTGTGACTTGTAGCCTTAGATGCTGCTTGACTTATTCCTCAACACATTTTATTTTAGTTTTCTCTATAGATAAAATGTTGGAGTTTATGACCTAAAAGATCTTTTCCAACCTAAATAAGTCTATGATTATGTGATTTTTGAGAAAACAGAATGCATCCAAAGTTATTGCTGCTCTATTAAGAGTATTCTAACTTGGATTTGAAAGGGGAGAAAAAATAAGTAGGAGTACATACTTATTCACTACAAATATAAATCTTCACATAAAAGGTGATTATTATATAGTGTTGTGCTTTGAAAAGAAATTATTCTGATAGATTACTTTGCAGAAGGTTGCGTTTAAGGTTGAGTAACTTTAGCACTTCAAAATTAGTTACCAACTGTTCAGGGCCATCCCCACTGATAGGCTGGTAAATGATCTTGTATCTCTGCACTCGACCACTGGCAGGATCCCATTTGACAGTCAAACTGTGTGAAGTTGCATTGTACACCTGAAGGTTTCGTGGGCCACTCTTTGGGGCTGAGAAGCATAATAAAGAAAATAATAAATATGTAGTTCACCAAAGAGCAGAGACAAACACTTCATTCATACTTTTAGGGCTGCATGAATGTCTGATCAAGAGTAGAATGTATTAAGTACGGGGGAACATAAACTGTAATGTTTGTAAAATAACAAACATGCAGTAATCTAGTGTTTAGTATTCTTCCAAATACACAATAATATTTATTAAATGATCTCAGCTTTTTAATGTCAACATTCATCACAGTTTAGAAAAAGAGAGCTATGAGTTTCCTTCAATAAAATGGTACCTGGAAGTTCAGATTCTTACCTTGTGTAGTAATAGGTACCAAGGGTACTAGGAAAAAAGTAGAAAGAATTTTCAGAATTCTTGTATGTGTATGCCTTCTATTTTAAAAACTATGAATAACAACATGCAGAATGCCTTTATTTACTTACATGTTCTTTCGCTGCCAATGAGCTCATCACTTTCTGATTCATCAGGATAAATGGCAGTAACCGAGACATCATATAATGTATCTGGATTCAAATTTTCAAAGACCAAACTATTCTCATCCCCATTTAAGATAGTCTTGTGAAGAAATTTAAAAAAAAAAAAGGAAAAGATAAATAAACAAAACCAGAACATACAAATGAAACAGGCAAACAGAGAGTGGGTTATAACTGAGTAGCTCTTTACTCAGTAACATTACTGAACATGGCTGTATGTGTTCTACACCTCCTTACTCAGTTCCATGGAGCACAACAAGAGGGCTTGCAAGTTATAGGCCCTTTATCAATTACATTTCTGAGTTTAAAAATATACCCTATGAGAGATTGCCCACAAAAGCATAAGGTGGCTGTCTATTCTTACCTCCTGTTTTTCCCCTCTTCCATAAGGCCCCCATGTTATTCTATATAGAGAGACATCTGGAGCTCCATGATCCCAAGTACCTCTGAAACTATTTGTGGTTATATCCGTGATTCTGAGATTGACTGGTGCTGGCACTGGCTCTATTATGAGAAAAGGAAAAATATTCCACAAAATGTAACTACAAAATAAATACAACCAAACAAAGGGATTACTCAGACAAATAATTTAGAAGATTACATAGAAGGTTCATCTCTCAGTTGCTATGCTTCTAATGATTACAATCAAACGTTGTAGTATAACCCAGTCCACTTAAACTAAGCAAATCATCCTTCATAAGGTCACATCATTAGGTCATCATCTGATAAAACAGATGTAGCTCTACTGACCTCAGCAGAGGTCACAACTCACATGCCTCCTCAAAACAACTAAAGCCTTGGATGTTACATTTTCAAGTTATATGGAATGAATATGAACTCCCATAGACACAGGTCAAGTTCCTGCATGAGTTTCTTGCAAATCTTAAAATTCTTTATATAAGCCAAATAAGTCACCACTTATTTAGAAAGAATTCACAGAGGTTAACTGTAGGTTAAAGAAGCAAAATATTATAGCCACTGGGAAGAAGTACGTAAGTAGGTAGAACCAGAAATCTAAACTAAAAATAATTTCTTTGGCAGAGCTTTCCTCTTCTTTCCTTACACACACAGTCACACAAAACCACAGGTACAGAACAAAGAGTAGCACAACGGCAAGCAGGAAATCTCACAAACATTTTTAAATACATCAGACTACCGAACGAAAAATTCAGAAGAAAAAATTAGAGAGAATATCCAGGGCTTTTTTCTTCTTTTTCACACCAGTTGGAGGGGCAGTGAAAAGGTAAGATTACTCCTTTCTATTGTAACTTTTCTGGTTAACTGTCTTCTTAAATCCTAAGCCTTGATCAGGATGAGAACTTCTTTGATAGAACTTCTTTGACAGTCTGTCACATCTCTTGTATGGAGATCAGCTCTTACAGCTTGTGCAGCTCCATTTTCTTTCCTCTATTTGTTGAGATTAATCAAATGCTACCTTTATGATTCTCTAAAAGTAAAGGCTGCTTCAGCGTTCCGTGATGCAAAAACTCTCCAGGATCAGAGGCAGGATCATGTCTCTCTAATGCTCTAGTATATGGCTCAGCTTCTTACTCGCTTTCCTAGGTTCCTGCATAGACTTGCTAAACCTTTCCTCTGTCCCCATACTTTCTTACCAATTCTACACCGGCACTTCTCCTTCACTCTTTAAATAGAAATAGTTTTGCTTCAGTTGCTCTTCACCTCTCTGCAGACTGCAATGTCAGTGTTCACTGCAGTAAGAAACAACTCATCTAAGATTCTTGCAGTTTATTATATTGCAAATAATGCTACAAGTGCAAGTATTTCTCAGATTAAGTTAGAGCTCCACCTAAACTCAATAATATATTGCAACACACACCACTTAAAACAAACATAAGGCAAAAACCACCGCAAGCATGGTTATTAGGAAAACTTACGAGTGACAGCTTCTGCATTTGTTGGCAGGGATTCCCCTTCGTCATATACAGCAACAACTTTTACATTGTACAGTGTTTGAGAGGAAAGGTCAGAGAGACTAATGCTGGTTTTGAGTCTGTCGAGTTCCACCTAAGAATAAAAATAGTGACTTAAAGGATTGTAAATTGCTGTATTTCTTACTCTGCATTTGGTCTAATGGCAGAAATTCCTGCACGGAAAAACAAAGAAGAATTCTGCACTAAGTTTTGCCATTTACCCTTAAATTTACATCTGAATATTGAGTGTTCTCTACTATTTCTTTTGCAAAACATATTATATCAGATACACAAAGCACTTGTGGATCATTGTGTTAACATAATATGATTTTTACTGGGGGTGGAGGAAGCCACAGAGGCTGCTTGTGAGAGAGAAGCTCCTCAAAACTTCTACTGTGCCCAGCAGAGCCAATCCCTAAAGGCTCTGATGATTCACATGTTGGCTGCTCCAATTAAAGAAATTAGCAAAATATGTGGTAACATATTTAAGAAAGAAAAAAAAGGCACACTCTTCCTCTTTCTTCCTGCCCTCTCATGGGTGAGGGGGCAGCTGGGGCCCTTTCCAGCGCGGCCGCCGAGGTCATGCTGCCGGAGGGCTGCCCCGTGGCCCGCGGCTGAGAGCAGCCGGGGCCGAAACATGGCCATGTGGCTGCCGCGATCTTGGCACGGCCAGTGATGGACTTTGCCTGCCTGGCCACTTCTAGCCTGCCGCACCACAAGCAGAGGGACAGAAGTGGTGGCAGCAGCTTCTCCTTTTCAGCGCCCCGCATGAAGAGAGACGCTAAATGGAGCCGATGCCGCAGCGGCCGGTGTGGCCTGCATGGTGCCAGGGGGGACCATGTGATCAGCAGTGACTGGCATGGTGAGTGATCCCACCATACGGAGCCCAGACGAGACCAATCTTTCAGTGCTGCAGAACTCTATAAAAACTTTTCAATTGATAGAATTTGAGAACAACCAAACCTATGAACCCCAATTCTCTCCCAAGTCAAGAAAAGGAAAAAGGGGAGACACGTGAGGAGAACAACATAGTGACATCAAGGTCGGTGGAAAGGAGGGAGGGGGAGGAGGAGGTGCTCCGAGCGTTGGAGCTGAGATTCTTCTGCACGCTGTGGTGAAGACTATAATATAACAAACTGTTTTCCTGTAATTCATGAAGTGCATGGGGGGATGCAGAATTCACCCACAGCCCATGAGAAAAAGGTACTCACGCTGGAATGTGTGGATGCTGAGAAGCTGCAATCTGGTGAAAGGCTTGAACAGAGAGAGAGAACCCTTGTTTTCAGAGACAGAGGAGGAAGACCCTTGCTTTTATGTTAAAACAGCTCATCCTGAAAAGACTGTACTCTGTGAACTTTTTGGCCCACAAGAAAAAGCAGTTGTGGGAAGACTGCTTGGCTTGTGGGAGGGGCTCATGTTGCAGCAGGTTTTTCGGACAGGAACTGCTCTTGTGAAATTTCGAACCTTGTTGGAAAAGTTCACAAAGAAGTGTCTCCCATGGGAAGGACCCCATGGCATAGCAAAAGAGACTCCTCTCCCTAAATGAACTGAAGGAAGATTTACATTTTTAAAGGTGAAAAACTGTCTAAAAACTCCATGTTTTGTCTCCCTGCATTGTCGGTGGGAAGGAAAGAAGGGTGGAGGGGAGGTGTTATAAAGGTTTATATTAGTTCTCATTGTCTTTTTTTTAATTGTTAATAAATTTTTCTTTATACCTTTGAAAGTTTTGAGCTTGTTTTGCCCTTAAAGTGTTTTCTCCTAATCCCTGTCTCACCCCATGAACTTTTTAATTCTTTCCTCTCCTCTGCTCAACTATAGCAGAAAAAAATGAGTAAATAGTTTTCGTGAGTGCGCTGGCATTTGGCCAGCATCAACCCACACCAGTCATTCACTGCTTTATTCCTTTGGAAACAAGGATGCAGACTGAACTTTTTGAAAATTTTGGTTCCTTTAAAAAAACAAATTTAATTCTCCAAGAGCTGGTTTATGCCTAGCAACGCAATTAAGGAAAGCTTGTACATAACTAAAAGATGTCTCTAACAATGCTCACACATATTCTGTCAGTAGGCAAAGGGGCTAACATACCTTTATTCCAGTATCCTGTCCTCTTAATTGTAAGCTGTTCTTAGACCTTGGCAGTATGATATTTAAGCAGAGAGTAGAAATGGCTATTTACCAAAACACATGAAAATTCTCCAGTCACTTTAAGGATTTTTGCCCTCTGGAGGAGGAGGAGGAAGAAGGGACTACCCAAAGAAATGTATCTTGTTCTCATTCAGTTTCCAAGAAAGCAATACCCTTTCCTGACTGCAATCATCATGAACTGATGTTCTTTACCCTCAGTGGTGGGTTATAATACTACCTTTACTATTATTTTAGTAATCCAGCTTCTCAAAATAAAACTTTTTCCTAGTACTTTAAAAATTTTACCTCCTTTACATCAGCATCATCAGCTATTTTGTATCTTAGGATGTACTTTCGAACTTTTCCTGGGGCAGGATCCCAAAGGACATTCATGGTGCTGTGAGTAACATCCTGAATTGTTAAACTTCTGGGTCCAGGCAAAGGTACTGTAAAAATAATGATAGTAGTAAGTGAATGCTATTCATAGCAGAGGTATTGGTCTCTCACAGATGGAAGTGAATTGTCTTCATGTCTTTCAGTGAAAGTGAAAGTCTTCTCAGTGAATGGAGGCAATCACTTTCTGAGAAGTTCATTGTCCTGGGTATTAGATGAGAGAGTTCAGAAGCTTATTTTCCCAGCAATGAGCAAAATAGCTGTAAACTATGCTAGTTTCACCTTCGTAACTTATGAGCACAATACTTCCAGAAGTATAAGGGCTTAAGTCCATAACTTTTGGTGGCAATAGCCACTTTTAATGTATGGTTAACAATTTAAAATTTTTAAGAAGATAAAAGTAGCCATGCTGCATGCATCTAGACTAGAAGCATGCCTCTGCCAATAGGAAATGTTTAAGGAAAGATATAAAAAAGGAAGCCATTTTTAGATTTATTTTTTTCTTTATATGGCATGTTTTTTTAGTATTTCCTATACTTAAAAAGATGTCTGAATTCAGGAACAAGGTTTCTAAATTAATACAAGCAAAATTGAGACCTTTTAAAAACACTGTGATCTCAAGATTTCCTTCATTATCCAAGTTAAAAATTATATTGTTCCCCTTTTAGTAGCTGCACCCTTCTCATTGAAATTGACTTTGTGGTCTTCTGAAATGTATGTTAGAAAATGCATAAAACATGGTTAAGATGGTCTTCTAAATGAAACAGATGATATAAAAACTGTTGCATGAAATATAATTAAAACTAGATGTTGCTGAAGCAATAACAAAGCAAAAATCAAGACGTCCATACACGTCACTTCCTGTGTGGTGAGTGGGTCACTCTTCATATCACCAAATAACACGTAAGCTGTTAAAGTGTACTCGGTGTTGGGGATCAGATCTACCAGCTGCACCTCATTCACTGATGGTCCCACACGCATCTGCACATGAAAAATAACACAGCATGTTTAAAAACTGAAGAAAGCAATGGCAGAAAAGCAAGCAATGATTTAACTTCAAGGGAATTTTGTTTGTGAGATTCACAGTATATTTACTATTTCCTGACTGATGTCATTGTATATAATATCCCAGTAAGTTCACTGCACTTGAAGAAGTACATGCCAGTCTTTTGACTATTATGATAGTCTAACAGTTTTTCTTAATTTATTTTTGGTAGAGTACAGGTAGCAAAGACAAATTCTCTTGCCTCTTTCTCTGTGGCTGGCACTGTGGCATTCACGGGTTCGTATGTTAACAAATAACCAGTAGCTCCATTGAGAGGTTCCCATCTCACTCGCATGTAAGTTGATCCAATGTCATAAACATTCAAGTTTCTAACTGAAGAGATTGGCACTGCCAAATAAAAAATATATATTAATTTCTTTCAGCTTCTTCATGTTTTATATCACCGGTCATACCACTGAGAATATTGCACATGGGCATATTATGGGTATGGTATATGAGAGATGATCTGCAAACAGTGGCATTTAAATTCTTAGTTTAAAAATGAGGTAGTGCTCATTCCATTTTGAATGTGGCCACAGATTTTCTACATACACAGCTAAAACTCTTACAAGTCTGCACTGGAACATTTTAATCTTCTAAAAGGCAACATTAACTGACATGAAAATTCTGATACAAAACAACATGACTGGCTTGGGATCTGTACAAAGAAGATTTTTTTCCTTTCTTTTTGTTTTCTATATTTCTCAAATTATTAAATAAATAAAAAGTTTTTTTTTCATTAAATAAATGAAAAGTTTCCATAAAACCATATCAAAAAGTAACACAGACTTCATAAAAATTATACGCATATTTTAACGATTTTTGAGAAGCCTAATACAAAATAAAGAAGTGAAATAAATAGCAAACATTCAATATTATTAAAGGGGAAAAGGAGTCTCTATGTTGTATCCAGCATAAATATACCTGAAATCAATCACGTAGACATCTCATAGGAGAAATATAGCTAAGTTATAACTCATACAAGTGGCATAATTGTGTTGAATTGGGTTTTGCTAATTAGAAATAATTCTGTCTGGTAGTAGCAGGAATTAATTACCTACCATAAAAATGGAGGAGTACACATTTGCTAATGATCAGATTTCAGGAAGTTATAAACTCTGTCTTGTAATTCATGTATGTTTTTCTAGTTTTGTACAGCCATGCTTTATGAGCCTAGAAAGAAGCTGGGACAAATATTTTCTACCACAGTGCAGTTTCACTTTGCTGAAGTCTTCCAGACAACAAGATCTGAACAACTAGAGTAACACAATAGTTTCGTAATTCAAATTAAATATTTTGCTTCGGCTAAGAAGAAATCCATAGTGCTAAAAGTTCTACTGGACAGTTCCACAGGTGCTAAACTGGCTGTTAACATGTTATTCAAGATCCATTTCTAACTTACAAGTTGTTTCCCTGCCGATCAGAGGTTCACTGCTTTCATCTTCTACCACAGAAAACACATTAACCACATATTCTGTTTCAGGTTGCAGATCTTTCAGAACTGTTGTTCTTTCCATCCTACTTACATAAAACTACAAGAGAAGCAATGTTAGTCACTGTAAGACAAATATGTTTGTAAACTTGTCTCTAAGAAAAGCAATCATTCCTTGTGAAACTGCAGAAATCAATGACAAGGACATAAATAAAGCCTGGTCCTAATTTTGTATACATTTATCTGACAATATAGCATTATTTTTGCAAAGCAAGCTGTAGAGAAATGTCAGACAGACACTTGGTTCAAATTGAGCTGGATCTGCTTAGCATCACTTACAGTGCATTCTGATTTCATGCATGGTTTACACTTCTATATTACTAAAGAACATAAAGTAAGGACCAGAGAAAAAAGGGCCACTTTGGGAAAAATTTCAAAATCCAGGATAATCTAGATGGTTACAGCACAAGGCATTAACAACACCTTGCAGAACAGAAATGCCAGGAAGCAGTTAAATTGTAAAGTCAGTGTGCAGTGGAAAAACAGCTCAAACGTTAATCAAAGGCCAAATCTTGAACTCTCCATGAGGCAAACAGGAGTTAAGATTTAAAAGCCACATTCAAAGATGGGAAGTTCAGAGCTAGGTAAGCAGAAGCACCTAACTACATTCTTCTAAACACTTCATTCTCCTAAATAGTATTCTGTCTGGTTAAAGAGAGTAATGAGCAATTCAGATTTCCTAGAACCAAGGGTTGCCAGCCACTGGCTCTCTGTGTAGAGAAGTAAAAACCACAAGTTTGATCCTGTGCAATAAACAGTTTGGAGTCATATAGTGTTAATCTAAGCACTTCTTAAAACCTGTATCACCCACTCTCTTGTTTTCTACAAAGAAGAAAATTTATTAAAAGGACAGGAGGCCTACCCACGAGCATGGTCAGAAAATTTCTGGTACAAACATATTTCAACTTATATATGACAGTAGAATATGAAAATAAAGGAATTACTGGAAATAGAAGACAACTCTTTATAAGAAATGTATTTTACTTCTGGATTCATGATATTAAAACAACCAAAGTCATATATGTGCTCCTAATTTTTGTAATTTTGTGTATCATTTACCAAAGCATGATATTCTTGACATTAGGAGCATTTTTAATTTACTGTTATATCCTACACAGCACAAATTCAGAATGTTATTACCATGATGTGGAAGTTCAAGGTTATAGTGGACAAAGTCAAAGATGAACATACAATACTAACCTGTTTAGGACTACCTCCAGAAGTAGGATAATATTCAACTCTGTATCTATCAACACTCTCAGGAGGTGGGCTCCATCTCAGTCTGAAAGAACGAGGTGTCACTTCCGAAATAACTAAATTTGAAGGAGGTGGCAAATCACCTGCAAGACGGAAGCAAAATTTAAAAATATTCATTTGTCTTATCAGAAGGGAAAAAGCTCACTTCATGTAGTTGCTTATATTTCTTTTTCCTCAGGAATTCTTAAAACAACTGCATGAAGAGATAGCTCACCTTAGCACACTCAAGACTAAACAAGTTCCCTGTAATTCCTATTCCACCTTCAACACCGGTGTTTCACTGAAGAACCATCAGCTAACATTATTGTTTTTCCATGCTCAGCTTTGGTTGTTGGCTGTCAGATATTAATACTTGAAAAGAGCAGGGCTGCTAAAATTTTCCTTATTGGATGAGTATCATCAAAGGACATGCCACAATGAATAAAAACCCGACACACTAAGAAAGATACTTCTGGGAAGAAAGAGAAGGCACATCCAGCAATGTCATGCTGTGTTAGTTATAACATAGTCACTGTTGGAAGGAAACAAAGAACCCCTGCAGGGTAGTCCAGGTGGTCTGCACAACTTCCTCACATCACCAGCTGAAAAAACAGCCCACGGCTAACACAGTGTTCCCAATAAGTAATAAAAAGGAATTAGCAGTGCAAGCACGTAAATGGAAAAAGAATGAAATAGACTGAAAATGTGATGTACCTGGACCTTTCACACTGTTACACAGATTCGTGGTTACATTATCAACAATGTTAGCCAGGAAGGAGAAATCTGCAACATTGTAAGCATGGATGTCATCTGGATCCGTTGCAATCTGCTTTAGTTCATTTTCATCTGCATTTTTAATACCTTACAAGAGAAAAAGAAAGCAAAATCCGTTAGAAATTATGGCCATGAAGCACAATACCATGCATTTAAGTCCCTAAACACATTCTTTGAATAATCTTTTACGTACTTATGTAGGTGGCCACTTCTCTGCGCATTTAGCAGATGGGCAGGAGCAGGATGCTGCAGGCTATCCCTTCACATAGTACTTACCAATTGCATACAGTTCCACTCCCTCATCTCTGAGTTTTCTTGAAGGGATGACTACATCATCTTGTGATTTCCCATCAGTGATGAGAACACCAATTTTGCGAGCTCTGGGCCTTAAGCCGGCAACTTGTTTGAAGTTGTTTCTTAAGATGAAATCCAAGGCCATTCCTAGCATGACACAAAGAAAGTAACCATCACTGTAAACTATTTTCATATAGTAGTCATGGTTAAAGAGATTATTGCATCCTAGTGACTTCACTCTGACAACATAGTTCCACAATTTACTTCCTTCTAGAAGCATTTTGAATGCAATTGCAACCCATCATCTAGACTTCTCAGCAACTGATACTATACAGTGCTCTCTCATGTGTTGGGCATCACCCTCCTGCCTTCCACTAGCCTTCCTTCTGGTTCCTGGCTGTCTTCATCCCAGTCCTGACATGGAACTGAGCTTTCTTCTTCTCATAGGCTCAACAGCAACACAAACTCTTCATCATCCAAAATCTCTTCTGTCACATTTCTCCTGAATTTATAAGCCTATGCTAGACCTGTTCTCTTCCAACCATTTTGAGTTGAACTGTTAAGTCCCTTTCATCACAGACACATTTGAGTTCACTGAACACTATCAGGGTCAACTACTAGAATCATTTTCAGTGGAGCTTAAGTAAAATCCTGACACTGTGACATACCTGTTAGAGTATTGCCTCCTTTGTATGGTAAGTTGGCTACAGCCTCTAACAAAGACTGTTTGGTTCGGTAAGCATTGAGATTCCATTCTGTCCTGGGATCACCGCTATACTGTGCAAGACCTGGGAAAAAAGCCATCATTTACTCAGTTATTATGTGTTTCTGTACCAGTTATGCTCCATTTTCCCTCCAACGTATGAGAACTTACCAATCTGTACTTTGTCAGGACCAATATCAAAAACCTCAACAATACGAGCAATGAAGTTCCTGATGGTTTTAAAATTTGGCCGCCCGATACTCCATGAGCCATCCACCAGCAGCACAATATCAGCTTCTGCTCTGGTTCTACATTCTAAACCTGCCGTGTCAACCAGAAAAATACAGCCTTAGCATGATGGCTTTCTTTCCCCATCCTTTTAGGTGACATATGTCATGAGTTAGCTTCCAAAATAGCTCTAGTTTTATTCACTGGCATTCCGTCAAGTATGACCTATTTGAGAGCATTATTCACACTAGTCAGTGGTTCCATGGCAGAAGCTGCATAAATTTCTTCATGTATGTTTCCTTTTAAAAATAAGACTTTGCAAATGTCAAGGCCAGTGTTCTCTATTGTCATGTCATTCTCTGTTTTGGTCTTTAAAGATAGCCAATAACTTGATTTCAGAAGTTTTGTACAAGACTACTAAATGAACCACTGTTATGGCAATGAGTGCTCTCAGATTATAAAATTTTATGGTATTTTAGTCTGTCACATATAGCTAAACCACTGATTAATTTTCAACCATGTAATAGCGGGATTAACAGCATATATTACAATCACTTTTAAATAAATAGCGTTCCTCAATTTTCAGGGGAAAAAAACATAGTAATACATGTGGTATAGAAGTTTGCATGTACAGAAAAGAAAGAGTACAATCCAGAGAAGACACACAAGCATAAACACAGGTCAAGAGATACAGAGGGAACAAGAACAAACATTCATATAAAGCTGCAATGTTCTAAAAAGGTAGGAAGTTATTTCAGATATCATCAGTTTACAAAATACAAAATAAAATATGCATCACGTTCTCATCACAAGGAAAATCACAAAATATTTATACAAAACAGAAAGACACAATAATTTTATCCACAGCCATTTGCAAAAAAAATAAACCAAAATCCTTTCTCTCTTTTTTCCTGTAGATTTTGTTACCAGCTGCAAATTTTCTGGCTTCCTGCCGTCAGAGATTCTGGTCTTTATATGGAAGAAATCCCATTGAGAAAAATCAGCCACACTCATCACAGTTGAAAGATATTGTGATTTCATATATGTTCCACAGAACTGATCCAACACTGTAGACTCATGAATATAACTATTCCATGTACCTGGGGGTTAAAAGCATGATCCTCTTCTGCACAGAAAATATAGATCTAGTCTTTAGTCAGGACAATAAAATCAGTTGGGAGTAGGGTTTAAGTCAAATCATGTTAGTTCAAAAAATTGCATGCATATCTTTATCATGGAAGTTAAAGTTAGCTTTATGTACAACATAAAAGTTAATCTATTTTGACTTTTATATTTCTTCCAACATACTATAGTCTCCCACATGGAAAATTCTAGTAAATGTGCCAGATCTAGAGTGATTTTTTCCCCCTATTAATAAATAATTTACTATTACATTTACAGTCCAAGATATAAATTCATTTTTCACATTAACCATGACTCAAATCCATGCATTAATAAAACTAATTAGCTTAAAGAGTATAACACTTAAGACAGAAATGAGAGCTGCTATAATGAAAAATAACAAACCACTCTTGGTGAAAATTTTGTTGCCAGACTTATTAAAGCTTTAGTCTAATGTCACTGATAGCCTGTTTTAGGGGGATTTTTTCAGTTTTACTTTCTAGTATTAGACAGAGAGGGACACAAATTAATTAAGAAGTTCCTAAAAATGTTTCAATAAAGTTATGTACAAGATGAGTATTTTTTACACAGCCCAATGTGGGCTAAGCAAAAAACAATATAGTCAGCTGTCAGAAACCTTTTTTTCTTTATTTGACTCTGAAAGAACTTTGCAGTTAGGTTCTTTCTCCTCATCAAATTCTCTCTGATGGTTATGCAAGCATTGAAATGGCAGAGGAGAAAAGGCTTTACTTATTCATTTATACTTGGCTATTCAGAAGCAGACCTGCTTTTTATGCTTTCCCTGAAGGACTGAGCCCTGAAACTTTCTTCAGGTGGTATAACTGAGAGTATGGTGAGCACAACTATTAACATGCAGAGGCCTATTAACCATACCCAAGGGAGATAATATCATAACATTCACAGAAACCTTGAAAGAAAGGTTTAGCTACACAGTGAGAAACTCTCAAAGAGATACTGGAGAGCACTCTGCAATTGCCTTTGTGAAAAAGTATCCCACTACTACAGTAAAAAAAAAAGACTAAAAAATGAGTATATTGAATATAAACTTAAATAATAGATTAACTCTAGGACATTCCCAATTATCAGATCTTTGTTCATTATATCATCTTAGTCTTAAAAGGAAAAGTCACCATATAAGGACAAGCAAAGGGCCAACAATCTGCTTAAAATTCCTTGTTCTACTCCTTTGAACACCCCTGTAGATGAGCCATGATCTCTGTTCAAGAATTTGACCTTATGTAATTTAACACAGATGTGGACGGCTTGAAAATGCAATGCAGATGGCTTTGAATAATCAGCAAAACACAGGTTGCTGCGTTATCATCTTTGTAAGATCATCTGAAGGGTGCAGAGGACTAGAACTGTGAACTGGGGCATGCTTTGTGGTCATTTCAGACCAGGGTTTATGTCATCGGGGAAGGGAATTTAATCAATCCTGTAAACAGTACGTACGTGCATTAGGAAAAAAAAAAGGAAATGTAGTAAACTTTTGATCTTTTTTTTTATCCAAAATACAAGACTGCCTTTTCTTCAATTCAGTCATGTTTACCTCTAGATAAAAATGGCTCCGAAGTAGTATCTGAAAGAGTGGTCATCTCTTGCCCAACAAGAGGGTTGCTCTCTCCTCCTTCAAACATCCCAAAAACATTTACTTTATAGGTAGTTCCTGCCCTGAAACAGTCAAAGAGGTGTACTTTAACTAAAATCATTTGGCTAGTTAGATGCTAAACACTTCACTTACTAAATTCTCACAGGAAAAAAATACTTCATGGAAAATAAAGTGCTAAAACATGAAGCCCAAATACTAGCTCTTCCACAAGACATTGATGTTTCAAGAATTTAAAAGCTGATTTTACGCTCTCTACTTAAATTTATAGCCTTCCTCGTTCAAGTTATTTAATTCTGTGAAGAGAAATTGTCCAGGCAGCCAGAGATCAGGTTAGGAAAGCTAAAGCCCTGATAGAATTAAATCAGGGCAGGGCCATCAAGGGCAACAAGGGAAGTTTCTATGGTACATCGATGATAAAAGGAAGACTAGGAAAAAATGGGCCCCCTCCAGAAGAAAACAGGAGACCTGGTTACCCAGGATATGGAGAAGGCTGAGGTACTGAATTATATTTTTGCCTTAGTCTTCGCTGAAAAGTGCTCCAGCCACACTGCTGGAAGGTCACAGAAGGCAAATGCAGGGACTGGGAGGCATGTCTGGGCTGCATCACAAGAAGCGACCAGCAGGTCAAGGGAGGAGATTCTCACCCTCTATTCTGTTCATGTGAGACCACGCCTGAAGTATAGCGTCCAGCTCTGGAGCCACCAATATAAGAAGGGCTTGGACCTCTTGTAATGAGTCCAGAGGACAACTAAAAATATGATGAGAGGGATGGAGTACTTATCCTGTGAAGACAGGCTGAGAGTTGGAGTTGTTCAGCCTGGAGAAGAGGGGTCTGGGGACATCTTATGGTAGGCTTCCAGCACCTACAGGGAGTCTAAAGAAAGCTGGAGAGGCACTTCTGACAAGGGCATGTAGTGATAGGATAGAGAGTAATGGCTTTAAACTGAGAGTAGATTTAGGTCAGATGTTAGCAAGAAGCTCTTTACTGTGAGAGTGGTGTGACACTTGAACAGGTTGCCCAGAGAAGTTGTGGGTGTCCCATCCCAGGACATCAAGGCCAGGCTGGACGGGGCTTTGAGCAATCTGATCTACTGGAAAGTGACTATGTCAATGAGTTTGGAACTAGATGATCTTTAAGGTCCCTTTCAACTCAAACCATTCTATGACTGTATGATTCTTTGACTTAATGATCCTATATCAACTATATTTAGTATACTTGCCTCACAGATTTTGACATGGTGTGAATCCTGCTTTAAAAATCTGAGCCTCCAAGAAAATGAATTAAGGACTAAACTAAGCATATTTTGAGAAACAGGAGACAAGAAACTTTTGAGAGGAAACTTTAGAAATTCCAAATAGCCTCCAGTATTCCATTATCTTTCTCACATATAAAATACAGAATCCAGCCTATAACTTTGCCTCCTTCAGCTCCTGTGAGAACACCACAAGTGATGTAAATGGATAATCTTAGAAAGAGACCTGCCAGGTATCTTTCGGAGGCAGCATAACAAGATCTTCATGGCTTATTGACAAAATTACTTTCTTACTTACAGTAGATTTTACCAGGCATTTCAATACCAGATCATGATTAAACAAAACCCTAGGGTAAAGTTATTTAAAGGAAAAAAACAAAACAAAAACCATCATAAGGGAATATCCATACCTAAGCTCCTCCAACACCACTGTGCTGTCGTATGGCCCCACTATTAATTCTCCAAGACTCCCATCATCTTCAGTAGGGTGGAAAGTTACTTTGTACCCCTTCACTCTCCCCGGGGCTGGCTCCCAGGTGACTCGGAAACTTGACATAGTTGAATCAGAAGTTCTCAGATTTCGAGGTGGCTTAAAGGGAGAGGCTGAAAGAGTGGGAAACAAAAGAGTTTAGGTCAGGTCTGCACATGGGAAAAAAATCAACAAGTACACTTTTATGTAAAAAAATATATGCAAATCCAGTATTAGTGACAGTCCTAAACTCTTTGTTCCTTTCTTTAGACACAGAGACAAGAATTAAGAGATGAAAGGTGAGATTCCTGTCACTTAATTTTAGCTGTCTAACCAATAGGTACATGGGCTAAGTCTATTGTTGAGGCTCCCTCTGCAGTCAATGGACTGAGAGATAAATTGCATGGCAGCTAAAGCAACTTCACCAACCACAGGTGTGGCAGTGCGTCAAAAAACAATTCTTCAGAGGAGTGCCAGCCAAACAGCTTGAGGTTTTTAGGTCAAGAGCAACTTCCTCAGAATTCTAACAGCTGCCCACTGCAGGGCAGTACTCACAGAAAGAGCGGTTAACAAGCTGCTGCTAGCTTCTGCATTTTGTGCAACTTTTGCTTGTGTGCAGCTCTAAAGTGCAGTCATGGAAAATACTGCAGCAGTGTAATCTCAAAGTTGCAAAAAAAAAGGGAATTCGAGTAAACAGAAAGTTACCAGTATAGTCTTGGCATGAAAGACAGAGGAAAAAAAAGAAAGAGTTTGCCTTTTCCCTGTGCCTATACAATTGTCTAACCATAGCCGAAAGATCATAAATGTCCTCAAATTGTGAATTCTGCTGAGAAACAGTAGATATACTCCCGCTCACAAGGAAAAGTACAGATTCTCTGTCTCATCTCTCATCATACTCCCTGAATTATCATGACAGCTTCAACTAAAAAGATGACCCTAGCCCCACTTGCTTCCAAAGAATGTTCACCACCACAGTTATTTAGACTGAAAGCAGAGAGGCATATCTGTATCAAGATGAACAGTTCAAAAATCAAAAACAGCTGAATGATCTAAAATTTATCTCAGTATAATTTTCAGCATTAAAAAACTAAGTATTGATCAAGAGCTGATCAAGTTTTCATGACTCCTTTATATCAACCACGTTTTAGATTAGGAAAAAACCTTTCTTCAGTAACTGAGGTGCTGATATCTCCACTGTTAGGACACCTTTATCTTACTTCCTGTCATTATTCAGTATAACATATATTCAGAGAACAGAGAACGGCATTCATTATTTACAGAGTACCTCAGTGAATGGCACTAGTGGCAAACAGGCAGAAATATCTTGAAAAAGATTCTCTTTTGGTAATAACTTTCCATCTACTGAAGCAGAAAATTGACACTACGTCTGGTTGAGCTGAACATCTAGAGAACATTTCCTTACAAAATGTGAGACCAGCATCACGTTCATACTAAAGGTGGAGTAGAAAATGAGTTTTGCTTTCACCACAAAAATGCCTTCACTGAGACTTAATAAATGTTTCAGAGTTTCAGTTTCTGAGGGAGAAGACAGCCTGTCCAAAAGACTATGAAGTCAGACTTCCACAGATGAATCTTCAAAATCATCTATGCCTCCTTTTTAGTACCTTGGGTTTTCCACAGAAAATATAGCGACCAGAGAAGACAAACCTAAATAACGGGATGCTGGGTAGCTATTTAATCAATACCCACAAGCAGAAGGCAAATCATGAAACAGCTGGCAACACTTGATTACATAGTCTGTCTTCCTCACAAAACACCTTGTTTGAACTTCTTATGACAGCATTTCAAAACAATTCTAGTATTTTCAAACAGATTTTACACCATATTTATACCTTTTTATATCAACAGCAAAAAGCAGTGCTTAGGCTAAGCCACGGTGAAATTTCAAACAAATCAAACTCTCTTCTCAACCTCTAACATTTTCTTTAATTTGCCTGTCAATTCGTGATCTTGGCAGACTCCACCATGCTGTTCTGTGTTCCATGATTATTAATTTTAAGCACAAAACTTGCATTATGAAATCCTGTACAACCTTGTGGCACATACCTGTTGTTCCTTCTCCTTTTCTTGATTTCCCATGTCCAAAATCATAAATTGGAACAACAGTTAGGTCATACGTAGTTCGGGGCTTAAGTCGCTTTAACACTATGCTTGTAGCAGGAGCATTTACTCTTCCAAACATTTGCCTTCCTCCATTGCGTGGTCGGTAGTTCACACGATACGACAAGACTTTCCCGGGCGAAGGCTGCCATGTAACTCTCATTGTATTTTCCGTCTCGTTGTCTACTGTCACAGTCCTGGCATTTGGTGACACTTTTCAGTGTAAAAATATGGATAAATTTTTACTTTATCATATACAGATACATTCAAATGCATGGCTACAAAATTAATTCTGCTGTATCAAAAAATAAAATTTCCCTCTTTAAAATTGCAATATTTGATTGTGAGGAAGACACAGTGGAATCTCACAGGCCGTTGTTAATTATTTTTTAATTGCAATGGACTAAACAAACAGAAGTGTGCTTTTCACTACTGAGACAAAAAAGGGGGAAGTATAAATCACATGATGACACAGCATAATTGGGAGTTTTATTTAGTCATACTTTTCAGTAATCCATTAAATAATGGATTCAGCATTTCAAATGAATGGGATAAATTATAAAGTCATTGATTTTCATGAACACAATGTTCTATAGAGTTCAGATTTTCTAAGTTTTGACTTTAAAGGTCTGATAAGGTACTGGTGAATACCAAAACAGCTGGCTGTTGAACTCCATACAAACTGTCCTGCAAATAAAGGCGAGTGACTTTCCAAATGCTTGGAAAATCACTCATCACAACATAGCGTATGTGTTGAAACAAGCCCATGAACTAATAAAGCATTTTCTCGACAAATTGCAGCATTCAGCTTCTAAGAGATATTTTCCAGACTGTACAAATGGTATAAATAATCCCAAGTGAACTGACAGGTATGCAATGCTGGCTGTCAGCCAAAATAAGCCATCTAGGTTTTGGCAAAGCTGAACCTTCTTGGCATGGTAGAATTGATCAGTATTTCATCACACAGTAAGGCAGGCTTTGTGGCTCATAGGAACTGACAATTTCTAATTGTGTGTGTACCAGAAAGATACAATATCAGTCTCAGGCTATTAGCCTCAGGTCTGGGGCTATTGATAGGCCTGTTAACAAGTTCTCTCAGTCAGCACACAGAGAGTCAGCACAAATGACATGGCTAAGCTGCCTACTTAACCTGGAAAAGCTAGGACAGCTAGTGTTGCTGTGCTTGAACACAGAAGGAAGCCGTGGGACTGCAGTCTGCTTTGACTCTGGGGAGTCAGCTCTTACTAACAGCAGCAATCATTACTCTTGCAAAACCTTAAGATCAACTGCACTGGGTCAAGGAGAAAGGTTAGCGTAGCTCAGCAGCCTGTCTCCAACAGTAGTCAAAACAGATGCTTGGGACAGAGCACAAGAACATGTAAACACACACGATGCTTCCCCAAAGCTCTCCCTCAGGCTTTGTCTTCACATGGCCCCTTTAGGCAAACAACAGAAATGTCAAGCCTTATCCGGGGCATCCCTTCATTCATTCTGACTCCTTTACTTGCCAGTTCTTGCTGTAAAGCAACAAGCCATCCCTGGTCTCTGTGTTTTTTCACTTTGCCTACACTTCAGGAGAGGCTTGAGCCTGCTTTGACAAATAAAACATAATGTTTGGCAAATAAGAAAAAGAAGACTCCCAGAAAGGTAAATAATAAACATCAAAATCACCCAGTGAGCCTCAGGCTGAGGACTGTGAAGACTGGAAGGGCAATAACTTGGAAAGGAAACTCATTGATTCTGTGGGAATCTACCCCATCTTTCCTCCTTGCTTTATCCATATTTCCTCCACCTGATTTTCAGCAGTCAGACCAAAGCTATGAAAGGCTGACTTAAGAGTAATATGCAAACAAAATCGTATCTTAACTTGGAAGTAATTCTTGCTAAATCCAAACCTATATGACATAAAAGAGATTTGGTGGGGTTTTTAATGGTCCAACAAAATGTCAGAATTGGCTGAGGTGGCATTTTGGTTTGGGGAAACTTTTCATGAAAAAAAAAGAAAAAAACCAAAAAAGATGAAGAAAAACAAGGTCCATTTTCTTAAATAAATTATAATTTCATCAAAACCAGAATGTTACAAATGGTGGTAATATACTACACTTACCATCAGTAAAAGCCTCTCCTTCTACTGGGTCTCCTTCTCCGCTGCTGTAGGCTGCATATACTGAAACCCTGTATTTAGTCTCTGGCTCCAAGCCTTCTATCACAGCATCCACTGTATTTCCAGGGACTCTTTTCTCTCCCATGGTATCATCATAAAGTGATTTCCATACTATCCTGTAATGGTTAACTGTTCCTGGAGCTGGTGTCCATGATAACCCAACTGTAGTGTCAGTTATGTCTGTGGTAACCAAATTACGTGGTGAACCGCGTTCTGCAGGAAAGAAAACAGCAAACTGTCTCTTAAATACAAATAGCAAAAGTTAGCAAAGTACAAATGTAAAAGTCAAATGATCTTAAGAGCTAAACCAAACTTTTCTCATCAATATTATTTTCAATAACATACTATGGTAGTCCCAAGAGAAGATAGAAGAGGGTTTTAACAAAATGCTTATAGCTAACTTTAGATTATGAATGATCCTATCCTCACCATGTAAGATACTTAGCAGTCATGCTTTAGAATATGCAAAATAAAAATGGCAGTATTCAAAGACTTGGAATGAAGCCGGTGCTTAAATGTGGTGCAGATCGCTTAGGCAAGTTTTAACTCTCAAAAAAATGGTTTTATTTCATTCATCTTCATTGTTATGTGTGCAACTTTTTTCCTAGGGTTAAATAATGGAGACTTTTCAGAGAATCACAGAATCTGCTGAGTTGGAAGGGACCCAAGTCCAACTCCCAGCCCCACACAGCACCGTCCCCAGGAGTCACACCATGTTCCTGAGAGAATTGTCCCCACACTTCTCAAACTCTGTCAGGCTGATGCTGTGACCACTTCCCTGGGGAGCCTGTTCCAGTGTCCAACCACCCTCTGAGTGAAGAGACTTTTTCTAATATCCAACCTAAACCTTCCCTGACACAACTTCCGGCCGTTCGTTCGGGTCCTGTCACTGGTCATCACAGAGAAGAGATCAGTGTCTACCTCTGTCTTCCTTCTCATATTCAACTTTTCATCAACCAGGACCCTCAGTGGGTCCCTTTCGATGGCACTGCTTTCCAGCATCTCATTCCCTGCTCTGTCCATACATCCAGAGTTCCCCTACCTCAGGTGCAGAATCTGGCACTTTCCCTTATTGAACTTCATATGGTTGGTGATTGCCCAGCCCTCTAATCAGTCAGAGTCCTTTCTCTGACACCTTTATTTTGTTATTTATTAGTACTAGTATCTTCCAGAGTCCCACTTACCAGATCAGCTATTCATTTTATGTTCACAACTAATTTGCAGTGTGTATATATCATCCCACACTAACTGTAGAAAACACTCTCCACCTTTCCATTCATAAGACCTTGTACCTCTCTCCTCCCTGTAGTTTGTTTCAGCCAGCTTGGAACAAAGGAAGCAGCTCATTAGTCTGTGAAATCCAGTTGTCAGCCGGATATGTGGGTCTCACCTAACACACCAGAGTAATTCCTCTGCTTAAAAGTGAAGCTCATTGGTCTAAAGTGGTGAAGTGAAAGGAGTGCCTCTGTTTAATGTTTAATGTATATTTATAACATATGTTCAATTTTCCTGTTGCAATGGCTTGCTTTTGATGGCAGGAAAGGAGCATTGACTGGTGGATTTAGTGCAACCGCCTCACCATAGCAAAATCTGCAAAAGGGCTTTATGAAACCAGATCCACACAGACAAAGAAGCACTCGATTCTTTGGTGTGTATTCTCTGTGGGATTTCTCACTGTACAGGACATTCCTGAGAGACTCTTGCTTAGCAAGAGGACTTAAACACTTGGGGTGGCCTCATGGCATCACAGTTAAGTTTTACCCTTACTGATAAAAATATATCCTTATACTAATCCATAGCAGCCACAGGACCAGAATCAAAATTCTTTGAACAGAGAGGAATTCAATACTTATCCAATTTCCACTGCTTAGTCTCATTGCAAGAACAGACCTCATTACATTCAGAAGCCTGAAGCAGTTTCAGGCTGAGCAACAAGTTGCTCAAAGTCATATACTGAGTTTTCACTTTTCATATTCATTTACTTCCACCACAATCTGCAACATTTCCAAACACAATCCCACTGGAGCAGACAAGATTATCTGTAGAAAGTTTTGGTTTAGAAAAACATCTCTTTGTCAGTGCAACTTCATTAAAACTGAGCCAATTAATCCCACTTGGCTAAAGGATGAATATAAATTTATGTCAACCTATCAAAGATTCACCAGCTACACAGAATACAGAATCAGAGAGTACCACAACAATCACAAAGATGACTCTCAAATATAGCTAACAGGAAATGTGTTGTGGGAGGTTTCTGATTTTAATTCAGTCTTAGGGACATTCCATCACGTTTTTCTGGAGATAGTTCTTTTTCCATCCTAACTCTGCATCGGTTCTTACAATTGTACCTTTCAAACTGACTTTTAGCCTCGCAATATAAATTACCATAACTTACGGCATCTTCTCTTCAAAAAAAGGTTAAGATACAGAGGGTTTGGTAAAGTTCACTCATCATTTCACAACAGTGATTGCATATACTGAAAAAGTTATAGTGAAAAGGCCCGATTCAGCTCATGCTTCATGAAGTCTCACCAAATTCAGTGACTGCATTAAATGAAAGCCAGGGCAGAATCTTAACTCCAAATAACAATTTTCCTGGAAGCCTGAAAAAAAGATTTGCCTTCAAAAGTAAATTACACCAATTTTTCTGTCTGCTCTTAAGCTCCTACTCTCAAGTCTTGGCTTTTTCATACAATAAAAAAAATATTAAGGCAATCCAAATGGAAAAAATATGGAAAACCTAACTTGATAGAATGCACAGATGTCTCACAATAAAAACCTTTCTTTCCATATTTTAATGTAATATAAATATACAAGTCACTTTATTTTGGCTACTTTAAAACATGGCTCTGCCACAACATGATTTCAGTATTCAAGTATCTGCTACCACAGCACAATTTTTTGCAAGTCTACTCTCGGATACTACAGTTAATGATATATGTTGGAAATACTGCAAAAATAACTTCTTGTTTAAAACTCTTATTGATTAAGTCATTATTGAGGTCATTAAATAACAGAGGAAAATAATTTGTTTGGAATGGACTATAATGAACAGCAGTTACTGTAACATGTTGGTTCTGAAAGAAATATTCTTTGGAACTAAATGTCTTTTTTATAAGGCAAGGTAAAAGAGGGAAAAGGAACTGGGATTTCTACCAAACCACTAGAACTAAATGGAAAATTTTTACTTCAAATAGTTGGAAACTGCTGACAAGACAACTTACCAACTAAGGGAAATTAGACTTTTTATGTGTTACACTGCAACTGAGAACATTTCTTTAACATAACACGCTAACTTGATTTGCACCTCACGTTTGAGGTGGAAGTTCACTCACAGCTTTTTTCTGCTTCACTTGATCTCCCACAAGTGGGGTTTTTTTATTTATTATTAGGGGAAAAATTATGTTTAAGATGCAGTCCAACTGTAAGTCTTAAACTATTAGGATTCCATGAAATACTAACAAATCTGCTACACTCAGAGTCAAGAAACACATTTATGCTCCACAGTAACACTGGTGTAATGTGGTCACTAACAGACATACAATGAAACCTATGAAATATTCTTCCCTTGGATTAAAACAAAATACCTGGGTAACTTGCTTACATTTCATGTACACACAAAAATCTACAACTGTAACACCTGAATACTCATTTTTTTTCTTTGGTCAATGTGTTCAGAAATGCTCATTGAACATCCACTTGTTGCCTGCTTGTTTAAACAGGGTGGATAAGGAGCATGGAGAGACAATGCACATCATAAGAAAGGAAAATTCTGGCTGGCTAGCAAAAGACTCCTGCTTTTTCTTGACTTGAGATGGAAGCTAATGTGTGCTCATCACTTCATATAGATATCAGCACACAAGGATG
Organism: Callaeas wilsoni; assembly: GCA_013398955.1. Taxonomy (NCBI): domain Eukaryota; kingdom Metazoa; phylum Chordata; class Aves; order Passeriformes; family Callaeidae; genus Callaeas; species Callaeas wilsoni. The sequence continues at coordinate 218,920 of VWPU01016980.1, read as the reverse complement.
GAGTTGGTTTTTTAAAATTATTCCCTAACAGGCATGAGGTCCTACGATGCTCTGGAGCATCAAACCAGCTGGCGTAAGCACAGCTGTAAGCCATGGTGAGTATGTACACAGGAAAACAAAGTGCTTGCAATGGACAGGTCAAACCCCTGCCTGGGAGAACAAGTCAGTCCCCAGCTTCAGGCTGTCAGATTCGCTTTGGCAGTTTTTAGCTCAGAGCACTTTTCACTGCCTACAGTCCCCTGTACATCTCTACCATTGCTTAGAGCAGACACACTTTCGAAAATTCACTTGGTAACTTTCAGTCAGGTGCTTTGTACCCTGTTCTGGTCTTCTGTAATGTCCAGTTTCCATATCAAGTTTTTCCGCTGTAGTGTGCCAGAGACACAATATGATATTAAAGCTGTTTCCCTCTGTCCACTTGGCTTACTTCCCATAGCTCTCCAGCAATCACTGTTGTTTTTGAACACAAGACTGAATCAGCTAAAATTAAAATGTTGACATTCATAAAAATTAAATGTCGTTATTCGAATGGCCTTTCCCCTCAGAGACATTTACACAACTCCAGCTGATCTCAGTGGGATTATTACATTCAATTTGGGCCGAAAGTTTAAACAGCTTTCTGTATGTGTTCTTTAAAACCAGGTTTCAAAATCAATCTGCAGTGGTAAATTTTGTGCAGAGCCATGATTCATTTAAGTTAAACATAGGATTTCTGTAAGCCGGCATCCTAAAATGTCAGAATCAACTAAATAAACCTTCACTTGCAGAGGCATAGACCAAAATGTTCTGGCCTGAGTCCTGCCTTGTTTACAATGGGCAAAAGTCAGGAGTCTCCCGCTGTGTCAGCAGGCTAAGTTGCCACAGCCAGGGATCCAAGTGCATGCATCAAATGAGATGACAGCAGGATCACTTCAGTGTTACTCTCATGGCAAACTCTCCTCAGCACTGGAGGAAGCAGTCACTTGGGTGGGCTGATATCCCTCCCTCCAAGGCATAAGGTGGTTAGCAACCAGCCCTAAGGCAAGCAGAGAGGGGATGTGGGCATGGAGCAGGGGGATAGCCAAAGACTTACTACACAGAGGCATCATCACGTGATCCCATTAGAGCAGATTTCTTCTCTTCTGCAGAAAGGCAGGAAGATGCCAACCAGGAGAGTTCTAACCCAAAACAGAGGGACTTTGGCCGGAGCACTTCTGAGTACCTGATCTAGGATAATGCCAACAGCTGTTCACATTCAGTTCCTTTAATATTCTGTCTTTTCCAAAAGTTATTCAGTTAACACTGCGTAGAGATATCTTCTTATTATTCACTCAACCATCCCTCGTTGGGTTTTTTTCTGATATATATTTCATTTCTTAGATAAAACTAAGAATAATTTCCTCAGATTGTCAAGTCAGTTTCAAATGTCACACTCAAAAATCTTGGAATGTATAATTTTTAAAGTGCATGATACAGCATTAAATCTCCTGAGGACACTGAGTCCTTGTTTCCATCGGGACGGAAGCAGCACTATGCAGTCTGACCATTACGTTATGTCCCTGTGATATGCTAAAAACCTCATTGTAAGAAACTGTCACTTGAATTTGTACTATTCTGCCTGTAGGAGGTCATTCATTTCTACAGCATTCTTATGTTACTACAGAAACAGCAAAAAGGAATCATTTATTTACCAAAGAACTCCTAACCATTTTCTGACCAAAAAAGAGCTCGCCTCCAAAATCCTCAAACCTAAACTATAAGAAACATATACAACAGAAAATCACTTCAAACTGAAAATGACCCAGTCATGACAACTTTTTTTCATATACTGCTTTAGTACAGCCTAATTCTCACAACACACATAGCTAGTCCTTAAACAGGATGGAAGGTTTGGGCCCTGTATTACCGAAACAAAGATTCTCTTTCTAAAGCAGAAGACACAGTGGCATAATTATCTCTCAAATTTATCTCCTGAATATAAGACAATATGCCTCTTTTTGCTTATTCTAAAAAGAAGAAAGATAAGAAACAAAATGGACTGACACCTCTGCTAATGGAGCCCCACAACCTCATGTATGCCAAAAGAACTTTGTCCTTTTTTACCAACAGTGTGTCTAACCTAGGATCTTCACTGATATAAGTGGAAATACTTTGAAATTTCTCAGTGCAAGCAAGATGGAAATCTGATCATTGAATATTTTTCTGAAAAAAAAAAAAAAAACAACCAAAAACCAAAACCAGCCTTTTTTCTAAATTTCCCTGAAATTCGTATTTTAAAGTGTAATGACTTCCTTGATTACAGTCAGTTACTCAAATATTCTTAAAACTTTTCTGAAAACCATATAGCTGCCATCAAAAGGACATATAAACAAGATCTTCAGCTTTCAAGATTTTCAGATGTTTATTAGGATTAAGTATTTCTGTATAGATTGCTTAATCTAGCAATGAATTTTTTACTCTTTAAAACAACTGCAAATTATGAAAGTTAATCTGTTTAGCAGCTAATGTACAGTATGTTCTTTTCATCTGACAGCGTGCATTTGGGCAGAAAATCAAATTCTTGCCAGACTTAAAACCACTGCTCTTATTAAAAAACAGATTAGAAAAACAGTAGCTCTCACAAACTGCTCACTGTCTGCTGCGTTTAGACTCACTGCCCTCACCATGTTTCTCATTGTATTTTGTTTCTGGTGTATGAAGACTTGGGTAAAGATCATATGATCCCAAGAAGTACTGAAAGCCAAATGGTTTGTTTGGAGTGTTTGGAGATAAGAGGGAGTTTTCCCTAAGACATTCCATGGGTGTTTCTTGCTTGTTCTTCAATCTGTATGACATTACCTCAAATATAACCATCAGTGCAAATTTGTTTAGTTCCCCCAGCTGTCACAAGCCCTGTTCCACCCCAAGGCAAATGGCAGCCTGCACTGATTTAATTTATTTCAGCAGTTTCAACAACTTTGTGTGAGCTGAGGGGAATCATAGCCAAAAAAGTATGTCTGAGGAAAATTTTTCCATGGCACCTTTATAGAAGTGCTCCAACCAAAGCTGCCCAGTGATGGATCGCCATGCACTTTCAAAAGTGAGAGAATAAAAGTGGAGCATTTTCTACAGCACATATTTTGCACATGCAGTTATGTTTAAAGCAGTATGAAATATAAAGCTCCAGAATTTTCACCTCTGGATGGTACTGCATAAATGTAGACAAAATCAGCCAGTGACTGAAAGAGGTCATATAAAAGATGAGAATGCTATGAGTTTCCTAAAATCTGGATTACTGAAGAAGGAAAGCACACTCCTTCAACAAAGGGGCAAATATGTTGCTTCCCTTTTCCTGCTCCAAAAACACACACAAAAAAAAGAAATAAATCCATTCTCTCTGAATAACAATTACCAGGTAATGGAACTGCACTCTCAGAAATGAGTCATTTTCTCATTACTCATTTGCTAAACTCTCTACACTGTGTTGTCTGTGAACAGTTCATAAAATGCTGATCCTCTGGCATGTGTTTATCTTTGGGCTGGACCAGAGAGCTATGCAAACAGTTTATAAAAGAGATTATCCACAGTTACTTGGGGGAATATTTGCCCTCTCTGTTTTATGCAGACAAGCATATGCTTAGGAAAAAGAAAAACACGAGGAGAAACTGAGATTACCCAGATGGTAAATGATATCAAGTACACAGAATGATTCCTGGGTTTCTGTGGATTGATTTTCTCGTGAATCCTGAAACAAACAAGCCACTTCAAAACACTGAAAAACTACCATGCAGAGCAAGGCAGAGGAAGAGGGGGCAAATTGTAACTGCTCCAAAGTATTTTGGAGATAACGAACATAACTGAAGGGCCTTCAATGAATGCCTGGGCAGACATGTCCATGCAGACCAGGTTAGAGCAGTCTAAAAATTTCTCAGTTTTTTCCTCTCTGCTGAAGGATACCCTTGTCTGAGAGTAACTGCCCATGTGAGTTCTCCTACTACATGCAGAACAGAATAAATCATTACTGAAAGCAGGAAGAATGTTTGCCTACATCCTTAATCACAGGAGACTATTTAGTTATTCAGTAAAATTCCTTAAACATCTGAGAGTTTGGATTTTTCATTTCCTGCCACTTAACTATAAGATGGTTGGAGAAGGTACTGTATCCAGCTCCTCTTTTCTCGCTTTCCTATTAGTGCTGAAATGTTCACTACACCCAAACTGATTCCTCTATCAATTCCATGAACTAGCAACCATCCCAGTTTGAAAGGCAATCTCAAGCCTAGCTCCTGATATGATGAGCAACTATGGCACCACAGACTGAATAGGTTTGGTGAGAATTCATATGGTGAAGACATCAAGTGAGCCCCATAGGGATTCCTGATACAGGAAAATACTTAAGTGCTCAGTCTTTCTGGGTTGCTGGCAATGAAAAACACACACCACACTATTTTGTTTCTCAGACACCATGGCTCATGGAAAAACTAACTGAAATACTAAACACTTTTTTATGCTTCCTTTCACAGCTTTTTTGTCATTACTGTTGATAAGTTTATTTCTCCAGAAGTTAAGACCTGTCCTGTTTCCAGCCTTAGTCAGACAAGTTATTTCAGCCACTCATTAGTCAAGTATTCACTTCACTGACCTGTGTAACTTTTCATCCTGGTCCAACCATATTTATTTTAGCTTCACAGCCAGCATGACATCTCTTTTCATGTAAACTTCTATACTGAGCTTTGAAATTTGAATGTTACCTTTCAGTTCCAAAATTTCAACCCTTTTATTCATAACTGTCTGGGTTTCTTTAAAGGTTTTATTTTATCCTTCACTGTGGTAAGGTATGACCATACAGTGAAATATTGTCTTAGATGCTGCAACAAATATTCTGAAAACCTTTCATACTGTTAGTCATAGAGTCTTTCAAAATATCTATGACTGTGTTCAAAGAGTCCTGTCCTAATTCAAGTTCTTTTATTGCCCCATGAAACTGCAGATATGCTGATTACTGATTACACGGTAGATATTCCATGAGGAAATATCATGAATTAGGTCTTTGCTGTCATGTAAGAAGAAATTTGTGTTCTGTTCTTTCTCTTTGATCACCTAGTAAGGACTGACATCTCTACAATGCTCTTGCTAACATTTTATCTAACCAAGAAAATTTAAGAGACAGTTTTAATATGAAGAGTAATGTATTCTGAAGAGCAGCCTGATAGGATTTTCAAATCCAGCTGAGTCTTCAAAGAATTTACACTTGAGTCATAAAGCTATACATGTCAAAATGGTAAGTAATTTTTAATTTGGTTTCCTCCCAACTGAAGAACTGAAAAAAAGTCATTCAGTTGAGTGATAAGATGCTCCTTTATTCATATTTATCCCCACACAAAATCTGTCACTGAATTTTTTATGTAATGTTTTAATTCAGTTGCTTAGAGCAAAATTTCTTGCAGGAATGCTTCTGTGACCTTTTAAATTCAACACCAATTTTAAACTTCATCTGGTTGTATATAAGCCCCTTCCTAAGATAGAGGCAAATATTCTTTTAAATTATTTGCCTCCTTAACCAATGTTGAGAATGTTTTTCTTATTAACAATTTAGCAATGCAGAAAGTCCAAATAAGAATCAGAGCCCATGAAGGGGGCACAGGGCAGGGAGCACTGAAAGGACAAGACAGCCTGTACCTGAGACTGAATTCTGGTGTTCTGATGATTTTGTCTTTTGGATTCTACTGTATTTCATCCACTGCTCTCTCTGGGATGTGTCTTAACTGAAGCCCTAGGCAGCGCCCTAAAAGACTTTTCTTTTGCTCAGGTTTTATGATAGGATAGAATGCTAAGCTTACTTTATGAACTTGAAACACACTTGATACCTCCACAACTCCACGTTAATAAAGGAACTCTCCTAAGTTTGCTGCAAATATACTCAAAGAAAATGTTTCCATCAAATGCAAACAGCTAACTTGGTCAACCCTTTACTAAAATTTGAGGTATGTCCCTAAGGAAGTGAACAATTCAGTCTGTTTAACAGTGAGACAGAGGCCTCTCAAGATTTGCAAAGGAAGACGGAGGCATTTCTCTATGCACTGATTGCACAGAGGAGAAAGCAGGGCTGTCAGGTTCCTATGTCTACTTGGTATCCAGTCTGTTTTTGTTCTGAGGGTGAAATTTGCATTCCTGGAAGGACAATGGCTCATGTTCAGTAGAAAGAATAGAGACTCTTGCCCAATATACTCTGCAGTATTGTGAACCTGCTGGGGTGTGGAGGTGAATTCGAACTCTCCCACACAGCACAAAATCTACATTTTCATCCTCCCTCTTCCCTCCAAAAAATGTTAGACCTAGAAAGTGGCAGCACCACCACCAACAGGGAAGCTTATTACTTCCTGATCATCCCTGGCTTTTCTGCAGGGTATCGGCAGAATATTGACACCTGATCTCATCTACCTGGATCTCAGCAATGTTATGGGCAGGATACAGGCTCTTTTCTCCTACAAAAAGGAGTCTTTTTGGACCTTGCATGGGTAGTGAGAGCAAGGGAGTTAGGAAACTTTCAGCATGAATTGCAAGGTGCCTGATTCTCTGACGGCTGAATCTATCAGAGTAAGCAAGTCTCAGGCAGTGGGACAGGCAGGCAGCTGTTGTCTAGAGCTCTCACTTACTCCTTGTATAGTCAGTGGACAGAGAAATGCTCATTTGAAGGAAAAATGAGACCTCAGATGGACTATCTGCCTACTGGAAGTATTTGCCTTTCTTCATAAATCACAGAAGAATCCTAGGGAGTTCATGATGCAAACAGCAGCGTTCAAGTGCCTAAATTTTAGTAGGAAGAATTCAGCACATTGGTGAATCATTGAAACTGACTTTTAAAATATTTTTATTTTACATTTTCCAATCTAAAATAGGTTTTCTGGATTGTTTCCTAACCTATGTCATAAACAAAAAGTTAAACTGATGGAGAAACTGAGAATCAAGTATATTCCTACTGTAACTTGATCAGCATCAATGGACAAGCCTTAATTCCACATAATTCATCCATAAGATGTTTTCAAGTGTGGTACCTACACAGCTGCAGTGCCAGATTTCAGCAGTACATCCCTAGCCAGCACAGAGCAAAGTTACACTTCCTTTCAAGGCCTACGAGGCAGCTTTCCCTATCCTCTGACAATCTACAGATCACACTGAGAATGCTCACAGAGAATTAGTCTGGGAAATTCTCTGCTCAATGTCAGAGAAAGAGCAGCCTTCCCTCTTTATAAGAAAGCCTTTGGGTCTGACTTATGCTTTTGCCAGCATTCTATTTATGCTGAGCTCTAGGTTCTTTGTTAGAAGCAGGATTTGACTCTGTATGCCTGTGTTGTTTCTCTGATGCAAAAATGGCCCCTGAACATCTTTCAATCTCAGTTCTGTAGAAATGCTGCAAATTTTCATATAGATGAGATACTTTAACCCCATTAATTAATCCTGTTACATTAAGAACAATATGCCACTAAAACTGCTTGGAAGACGATAGTTATAAAACATAACGTTTAATGGAGGCTGGTGTGGAAGTACAGTCAGTTTTGGTTGGTGCTTCTGGCAACAGCTTTTTCAAGAGACACAGAGTCCCCTCCACAATGAGTGATTTACCCACTATTTTTCTTTGAGGACAGAAGGTTTGGAAAGTCCATGTAAAGTAGGAGAGTGTCTTTATGTCTGTTTTTCACTTAGATATTTACTTTCACAGAAAACTTGGGAAGACACTTAAGACACCGTAAACATCAGTCAGATAATGAATGACTGTACAGAAACAATAAATAATTACCTTCAAGTGTTTCTCCCTCTCCAGAAAGGGCGTCTCCTGCTCCAGAGGCATACAAGGCAGACACAGTCAGTGTGTACCTAGTGGCTTGGTCCAAGCCTTTCAGCACTTTAGAGATAGTGTCACCTCTCACAGTCACTTCCTTGGTTTCACCTCCTGCGACCGGAGTGTACGTTATAAAGTACTGCTGCACTTTGCCAGGAGCAGCATCCCAAGACAGCTTCATTGTTGATGTTGTAGCATCAGAAACTCTCAAATTTCTCGGATTTCCTCGGACTGCACATGTTAAAAGATGTTGAAAACGAGTTGAAGCAAGCTAAATTTCTTGGTTTATCTTTTCGGTTACCACTACATAGGATTTCATGCTAAAAAATAATTCCTCAATAGGCTGTACCAACACTGCTACAGTGTACCTTTACTGTAATCAGGACTGTACAATCCCATCCCCACCCTCCTTAGGCAAAAACGCCCAAAAAAGTCTACTTCTTTTTTTTTTCCTGCTAAAGCAGGCTCTATCCTGGAACACTTATACATACTAGCAGCTCAAGATATGCTCAGATTCAACAAAGATCCATGTTGAAGTCACTGTCTTCGGAATCAAGTCAAAGATGACAAATGAAATGTGAAATTAACACACTTTGGTTTCCTAAAGAGGTCTTTTTGATGATAACTTTCATGGGTCAGTGAAACTTCAACAATGATTAGGACAGTCATACTATCTGTACTCCCTGGATTGTCTTTAATGAGGCTTGATCCATGTTAAAGGATCATGCATTTTCACATACATTAAATCTACAGAGATAACTTGAGAAAATTAAATGGTTCATAAATTCTTCCATAAACATTCAGCACAAAGTGCAAACAGGGTCTTAATTTGCTCAAAAGGTATATAAGGTATATAAGTTATATCATGGACAATATGAAGAATCATAGAGACAATTAATTAAACATGCAAGTAGATTCTTCACCCAAGTTACCTTGCTATATCAGGTTCAAGATACTGTATGTTAAAGTGAAATATTGCAATTTTCATAAATTCTATTGTCTTATCTCTCAGCTAGGCTTGGGCAATGTTATAACTCTCTGTTCATCTAGGATAATAAATACGGACTATATGGTTTCTTCTCTTTTCAGTATGAATATGTCAACATTCAGTGAGTTTTTCTCATGCTTACTATGTTCACAGTATTGATCGTGTACCTTCATCAGTTTTTGCATATCCATTCAATGAATTCCCGGGCCCAGACTGATACTCAGGAATAACAGACACTTCATATCTTGTATCTTGGATCAAATTCTGCAGAGTAGTTGATCTATCATTTGCTGAGACAGTCACTTGTCTCCTTTCTCCTCCAGTAAGTGGTCTATAAACAAGTCTGTACCGTAGGACATTTCCTGGAGCGGGAGTCCAGCCAACTACAAAGCTATCAGTAGTTTCATCTGTTATCCTTAAGTTTCGAGGAGCGCCTTTAACTACAAAAAATATACACACGTAAGTTGTAAATATTTGCTGTTAGTGAAGCAGTAGCTGAAGTAAAACCATGCCAACCATTCTGTTAGCTCATCCAGTTTACTAAAACTGCTTATAGTGCCCTCCCATTGTTTTAGGGTACACACACCTTTAGTCATTTCTGAAGATTTAGGGTCAGAGCTACATTCAGCAGTGGAACAAAGTTATCCCCAAAAGTACATTCATCCTAGTTTATACAACTGCTTCTGAAACTCAAAACAGTCTGACTGTGTTTAGTGATAGTAGTAGAACTGAACTGTGTAAGGGACATTTGGGCATAGTGAGGAAACTTCTTAACACAAAAAATGGTGTAAGTTTCCTTGTTGTGGCCATCTTCTTCTGCACCACTTCCATTTACAGGTGATTGTCAGATACACCTGACTACATACAGGCAGCTATCCTATTTGCAAGAACAAACAAGGAAAATATAACAGCAAAAAAACCCCACCAGGCCAATTGTCTTTCTTTGAATTTTTAAAAAAAAAATATTCATTACAATGAGTTGCATCTCATGTTTTAAAAAGGTTTCTGAATTTAGTCTCTAACTCAATGAAATAGCTTGCTATCCTAGAAACTAAAGCAAACCTGCCATGAATTCTTTAACCTAGCCTGCTCCTTGACAAAAGATACAGCAGTTCAGATGAGCTCAACGGGCACACCGAACAAGACTTGACTCTTCCAACAGACATAAAGATCTACTGTACTGCACACTGCTTAGCAGGACGTAGCACTGTCACTTTGGGAAAAAAGTCCTGGTTTTTTGTTGCTTGCTATCTATGTTCTATAAGTATTGTTCTTCAAAGTTAAGAGCGGAGTAATTAATAATCCTAGTTTAGAAAAAAGAAGCTTGTTTTCTATTAATCAGAAACACAATACTCAACTTCAAAACCTTTAAAAGCCTGAAACCACGGTTAATTGCCAAGAAAGCCATCTGGCTCAAACTGTTAGCTAGATCTGCATGGAGAGCTGCTGATGTTTATGTGGCTGTAGAAGAACTCTGTCTTCTGAGACGTGCTGGGATATCATCAGATCACAATGTTAATAATTATTTAACGTGGGATCAGTTACAAATGGGAAGACAGATTATTTTTATTAGATCTTTTCCTTCTCCTGTCCCTTACGCACACAAGCTACATGTTCTATTGGCCAAGAGTTTGTCTGTTTTCCTAAGGGAAAATTATGTGTGGCCAAAATATTCTGACTGGTACAGTCACGGAAATGTGCACACTGACAGCGAAACCAGTATCTTCCAAACTTAACATCCAAACTAAGCTATTTTATAAGTGTTTATTTCTATCAGTCTTAAGAGGAAAGAGCAATTAACAAATCTTCATGCTGTTTCTTTTGCTGCCTTGGAACCATTTATGTCACCAAAGGTCACAAATGACAGCATGGAATAATGAAAAAGAGTAGATCAATATTTTTAAAAGCCTGATTTAGAGTAGACTGAGTATTCAGCTACTGGAATAGAAAATCAAATCTACTGGCATGCTGCTCTTTTCAATCAGGAGAAATGCATCATGGCAACTCTATCAAGAAAAAGTAAAGCTACCATGCTTAAATTTACAGTCATTGATCACATAAAACACATACTGACATCAATGGAAGTTTTGAAGCAGTTATTGGATCAGACCGATGAATTTCTGATAAAAAAAATCAGTTAATCAAAACTCAAGCCCTTTTAAGCCTATTATATATGAAATAAGATTTCTATTAGTGTTATATTAGATGTAGACATAGTAAATTGCATAGGCACGCATTTGTCTTTAAATGTATTAAAGTCAACATGCATTTCTGCATCAGTCATAATTATTAAACAGAGTAGAATAGAACAGAATAGTTCAGTTGGACAGGATCTACAATGTTCATCTAGTCCAATTTGAGTGTATATTGACAATAATTCATAACACTGAGTTTAATATTGAGAGCACACTGCTTCATTTGAAAGGAGGCCACTGCAGAGGAACACAGCATCCATCCAGTCTTCAGGAAAATTAAAGTCCAATCTTAGCAACTTAATGCTTGCATATTATTGGAATTTAAAATCTTTACTGAATGCATTGAGGTATAATGTTTATTCTCATCCTGCATGGCAGTACAGCTTCTCAGCCTTAGTTGGCTGTTCCTCATTTACCCATCCTCCAGCTAAGCAAATTCTTATTTGAACATATGATTCCTGAGAACAATGGGAATCCTACCTTCTAAGGTGGTTTCCTCTCCATCCAAGGAAGGCCCATCACCATCTTCATATTCAGAAATCACACTGACTGCATAAGTAGTTTCAGGTAGTAAGTTGGTGAGAACGGAGCTGGTACTTGAAGCTGGTACTGAAACAATGAATTCATCTCCACCAACTGCTACTTTATATTTAATGAGATAGGACAAAACCTCAGGTCCAGCTGGAGACCAGCTCACTTTGAAACTCTCTGATGTTATATCAGAAAAGACCATGTTCTTTGCAGGTACATAAGCTGTATGGAAATAAAAATGTGCATATGAGGCATACTTGCCAGAATATGTTAAACACAAAATTTCTAAAATAAATAAAAAATGTTCCTCAATAATTTGATTTATTCTAATTGAACAGATATTTCATTGCATGTGCACAGTATCTGTTTTCTATACTTGCTTATATCTATCAGATTTCAAGAAGACCATATATAAGTTGCCTAAATCATTCAACAGTGAGTAGAAGCACCAACTCAGTGATTTCTAGAGCAAATGAAAACAGTGCATCTAAAACAATATATATTTATGAAAATTTCATTTAGAATCTGATGATCAAGTTGGATTCCCTATTTCATATGTCCAATGAACAGCAATAACATTATTTCCTCAATGGAGACTAAAAATTGTTAGGGGATTTTTTTCAGATCTAGATTAGAAATAAGACAAAATAAAACCCGGTATTTTTTCAGGAATGAAGTCAAAGGGGAAACAAGGAATTTGACACGAGGCACAAACACAAATCTGACATCCCGGGCTTGTTTTGGTTGGCCTAGTCAGCCTAACAGTGGGGAACTTAAAACTGTTTGAGCCCTCTAAAACAAAGGCTGCTTTGCTGGTTTGTTCCTCAAAGCTATCCTGAAACAAAAACTTATTTTTAAAGAGAGTGTGGCTTTCAATGCTGGGGACTCTTCAATGTTAGTGTCCTACTAAACATAGGTAGGGACACTGTGGGTGCAACTAATCATAAGTAACTTTATCAGACCAAAAGTTGGCCATTTAGTAATCTTTCGAATGTTAAACATTATCCATGCTGGCCTAATTTGCATGCATGTGGCAACTTTCATGTGCTACTTCATTTCAATCTTTACAGCTAGATTGCAGTCACTATCACCTAGCATTTGCTGTCTCAAGTTGTCTTGTCTACGCCCTTTCAGAGGGCCATTAATTTTACTCTAAAAATTAATCAAATTGCACTCTAGAGTTGTTTGCATTACTTTGTCGTCTTTGAACATCTAAAAGACAAGCTTAGACTTGCCACCTCATTTTGAAGAGCTAAAAAAGGAGTGCTCTGATAACTGTTTTACTTAAGACATTGAATGCAAAAGCAGAGCATATCCACTAAGGTCATTCCAATAGACACATATTTTATTAGCTTTTTAGATACCTAGCAGGGGTGGGGAAAAAAAAATTCTCCAATAATTTTTTCATTGCCATTTATCCATTAATTTCACCTGTTGCTTTTAATATGTTTGAAAATGAGAAGCAAATCCCCAGTGATTAAAATTATAATTTCTATATGGACAATTTCATCAATATAAATTCTTTAAGTAACTATAAGCACAAAACACTGGTTCCGATCCTTTTTTCATTGCATTTTCTACATTTCTCTTTTGAAGTAATAGCAGTTACTTACATTTTCTCCTAATAGCAGCCAGTTCCTGCTCGATTCGTAGGCAGACAGACTGTGTGAGTTCAAATGATATTCTTTGAAAAGCATCAAAATCTTCCACTGTGTAAACATGGGTTTCTGCAGGAGGTGATGCGATTGCTTCCAACTCTGTACGTACTGCATCCTTCACACCGACTGCAAATATTTCTACGTCTGCATCCCTCAGCTTTATTGCAGGTTCTTTAAAAGCATCTGACGATTTTCCATCAGTGATCAGAATCATGACTCTCGGCACATTTGGTCTTGATCCTTTGCTGGTAACAAATACTTTCTCCCTCACATATGTCATTGCTTTGCCTGTGTTGGTAGATCCACCTCTGTAGGGGAAGGTGTTAATAGCCTGAATTATGTCTTCCACTCTGTTGTATCTGTTCAAAGAAAACTCCATATGGGGATCTCTGCTGTACTGGACAAGACTTATCTGTACTTTTCGAGGTGATATCTCAAAGCTTTTAACTAACACTTCCAAAAAGGCTCTTACTTTTACAAAATTGGCGATACCAATGCTGTAGGAACCATCCACTAAAAACACAACATCAGCTTTTACATCCACACCACGTGAGCATTCTGCAAAGAAAAAGAATATCCACTGTAAACAGATTTTCAATAGCCACATAGCATTGTATCTGTTGTTCATGTATTACACACAACTACTTATAAGCAAAGTAAACTATGCTAAGCAAAGCTGTTTCTCAAAAATAACAAAGGTATGATCTTAGAACAAGCATCAGAGGTTTCATCAATGAGAAGCTACAATTTGAAAATAACGTGGCTCCAAACTCACCCACTTGAACTTTTACTTGTTGTGTTTTTTCCATTATTGTTATTGGCTCACTGGGGGTCAGTCCTTTCATTGCATAAACATTAATTTGATACTCTGTGTCTGGAGAGAGATCTTTAACATTCAGAGCAGTAGTCTGAGGACCCACGCTCAGTACATGCTGTTTTCCCCCAGCTATCATTGGAATGAACTGCAGACGATAGCCAGTTATTTGGCTTGTGGATGGATCCCAAGTGATTCTAACAGACTTTGAGGAGATCTGAGTGGCCACCAGATTTGAAGGAGGCTCCACCACTGAAAGAAATCAAAAGCAAACCCAAAATATTAGTTACAATTATAAATATATTTTCTTAACAGTTTCTATTTCTGGAATAATTTTAGTTATCTTTGCTTGATTTTTACTAAAAATCACTTTTTGGGTTTTTTTCAGCATAAATAAACAGAAATTAATTACAGGACAGTCCAAATGAGACATCAGTGAGAGGGCAAAAATATGAACAATGCATTCATGGTCCCTCAAGTATAGCAGAAGTTTCAAGAGAAATGCTACTCTGCTCTAAAACTGCTTCAACCAAAAGTGAAAGCTACGCTGACAGAAACGCGGTAGAAAGTGTGAACAAATGCAGACCTGAGCAGAGAACTACAACAGCAGAGTCATGTCTACTGCCATTTTTGTCAAAGAATATCTAGTTACTTAAAACCTTACAGGGCGAGAAAGCTGCAGTGATACAGCTTCATGTCTTTGTTTTCCCGGTATTCTCCAGTTTCCATTCTTTGGTTCTTAATCTATTACGTATTCTGACCCTTCATCAAACAGTTTTTTTCCCTTTAATACATTTTTCCACAGAAGTGATACCTGTGTCCAAACTGACTCTGATAACTGCACACCATTGTGTTGCCTTTGAAACTATGGAATAATGGAGCTATTCCAAATCTACTACATCACATGTTCTGTTACCCTGCATTTAAAGACACAAAACTGAGACCAGTTTTCCACACTTGCAAAGTGAGGCAATGGATGAAACTCTAGAAATAAAGCAGAGGAAGTAGGCATAGCCTCTTCAATAGACATAGGAATAAACCGAAGCTATAAACACTTTTTTGTAAAATGTCTCACCTTCCTCTCCACTAACCAGTTCACCTAGTTGTTCATCAACACCGGAGCACACTTGCAAGATGATTTCATTCTGTATATCCACAATTCCATCAAAATTAGCCACATTGAACACATGTTTCAGTGAAGGCTGAGATGCAATTAGCTTGAGTTCCTTTGCATCTGCTGCTTTGATACCTAGAAGTTTCAATAGACAGGACTGTGTTAAGTAGCCATAAAATGCAGACACCTGTGAATGCAAATGAAATACTTCATTTGATTCAAGAAGTATCAAAACATCCTGGGATAAAGCTGAGTTAAATTAGTTCTGCCTTCTGTCATGATCAATAATCAAACTACAAAATAATGATTAATGAAATGAGGTGGCAGACTCAACTTTCAGTCAGGGAAAATAATGTGGTATAAGTGAAGAATGAGGCCAAGGTCAAAACTATGCTAGTCAGTCATATTAATCTCCATGTAGGAGCTATATAATTGCTATCAAATTAACACAACTGATATGTTCCACTCTGGAGGGCACGAATTACCCATTTCAAGGCATACACATGAAATTCTTCAAACACACAGTCTGAAAAACTTATAAATTATCTTTTTATGAAAGTTAATCTCTCAATCATCAGAAAGACTCAACATACCCAAGGAAAAAACTTCAACTCCTATGTTGCGAAGCTCTCTTGCAGGAATTTCTACATCATCTTGAGCTTTTCCATCAGTAATGACAATTGCTACTTTGGGAAAGCCTTTTCTTGCTCCAGCAGACTCAGTGAAGGTGTTTTGAACAAGGTAATCAATAGCCTCACCTAAAACCAATATCACAAGTTGCTTATTAGACTTGTATGAACTAAGACTTAATGAAAATTTGAACTATGAAATGAAATGAAATGCTGAATAAAGATGTGTGTGGGAAATCTGTACCTGTCATTGTGTTGCCACCTTTGTAAGGTATCCTTTTAATTGCATCAATAAGATCACTTCTTCTGAAATACTGATTTAAATTGAACTCTGTTCTTGTATCTGAACTGTACTGAACAACTCCAACTCTCGTCTTTTCTTCCCCAATGTCAAAAGCTGATACGAGGGCAACCATGAAGTCCAGAATATATCCGAAATTATTTCTTCCTACACTCCATGAACCATCTACCAGGAAAACTAAATCTGTCATTGCACTTATGGAGCATCCTGGAATAAGACAGGGAAAAAAAGAAAACCAAATATTAGCAAATGAGCAAATGCATTCTTGCAAATCAGTGAGAAATGTCTAATGGAAACTTAGTAGGTAAAAGCCAAAGCAAACAGATATTTAAAAGATTGATCTTATCTGGAATATCTTGCTTGGGGAAACATTATTCATATAAGTGAATGAGTCTTCTAACAGCCATTATCAAAAGGGAACTGCTTTGAGACACCTCTCACGCTAATCCACAAAATCTGTTATGCCACAACAGATGAAAACATTCATACAAAACTTTTTGCAATGATTTGATGTTACAGAAAAATTTTATTTTGTTACCAGTTGTGCCTTGCATCTTTATTTCCCCATTGTAGCTGCACAGGTTCTTCTGCAAAGCCTTTTATACACAGCACAACACCTTCATTAATAGGACCAAGACACTCATGGTCTCATTGCTCAGGTTAGTTGCATGAAATCCCTAGTTTCAGTACCAAATTTGCACCTTAATCTTTCAATGCAGCTAATAAATTTCTTCTATCCCAGACCCTTCACAAGTTTTCTTAACTCTGCACAACTTTACAGGCTAACTTCTTTGGTAGGTAACACAAAAGTACAGTTTAACTTGGTGGGGTGCTAGAGATAGACCTCAGAGAAGATAAATGTCAGATAAGTTGAAAAGCAAAACACCTTACTTTGTAATTGAGCCTCAACCTTCTTTTCCTCCGGTATCCCTGGGCCACCCGTCTGAACTACACAAAGCACAACATAGACAGAATGAGTGGGAGGAATAGGGTTAAATTTTTAACATTAAAGAAAAGCACATAAAGAATTAGAGATGCACATCTGACAAGCATCAGAACATGAAAACATAAATGCAGGTTCTGAATATATCACCTGTACTTACAGATTTGACAACACAGTATTCAGGGTGACACAAAATAGAGAAAATGTAAATATCTAAGAATCCTCTGTATTTGCACATCTTGTACAGTCATTTCCTGAAAATTAACTGCAACATGCCTGGAAGAAATACCAATATTACCCTTCTCTAACACCTAGGGAAATTCATAGTTAGAAATTTTCCCATGGTTCTTTGTGAAGCCTGAGACATGAGACAAAATGTGTCATAGAAAAAAGTCTGTTGTGCATTTTTTAAAAATTTTTAATATTAATTATTAATGCTTAAAATCAATATTTTAGAATGCATTGAGGTATATTGTTTCACATTTATTATTATTTGATGAGTATAGTTTGCTTTCTCACACAGGATGCCAGTCCAATTCATTTGTTACTGAGGTCAGTGATTGTCTTCCCCTTGACTTCAGCAGATGCAATTTATAGGAAGTAGGTATAGCTCAAAAAACGTAGTGGCCTCCTTCCAAGAATTCTATAGAAGTTGGCAGACACTATATCCATGTTAGTATCCTTTGATCTCTTGCAAATTTTCTCTGCTTCTACTGGGATTAAAGGAAAAAGGCTGTTCAGACAGCTCCATCAGAGGAGAGTTTAGGTATGTGGCAATTTTGTTGAAGAGCTGGATCAAAGCCAAGTTTTGTGAATGACCACTCAGTTATCTAAATTGGCTTTCTAATTGTATTGCAGCTACTTACTTGTCAGCTGGCCAAAAACAGGCAGACTCTCCTCTCGGTCGTCATATGAAGCTATTGATACAACATACTCTACATCAGGTATAAGATCTGATATGACAGTTTGGGTAGTGCTAGGTGAAAGAGTAAATTCTTTAGTAGGTCCATCTGCAATAAATATATAAAATACTCAATGCAGCCTTAAAATCCAATGATATTGATAAGCTGATTGTAAAACAGAATGCAACAGACAATAATCTATCTCAAATCCAATGATCATTTTAGAATTATATGCTTTCTGTTTTCATGAAGTACAAATATTGAAATGTGAAACTTCAAACTAATGTGCTTTCAATAGTAAAAAAAAATTACTGAAGTATTTAATAAGTTCCCGGAAATTTGAAACTTGAAATGCGCATAAAAAATGTACTATCATCTAACAAATCACGTCCTGTTCTGATTCAATATCACTTTTACATTGATTATTTCTCAAAATGAAATAGAACAAAGGTTGTCTTACACAGCATAATACAATTCTTTACCTTTAAGGTGAAAGCACAGAAAAGGAGCAGAGTCATGATTCTATCTTCATTTTGCTCCTTGCAAAGCAAAGGCATCCAAAACTTGTTACTTGTAGTCCCAAAATGGTAAACACTATGGCAAGAATAGCTCTAACTTGGAAGAATCACTGTTTTTCCTGTATGCCCTTTGCTACTATCCAGGCTTGATCACAAACTTCCAAAAGATTTTAACAGCTACTCTCATCACTAAGTTAGATATAGCTGAAAATAAACTCGACGTTTCAAAACATGTAATCACATAAAAAAATTTGAGAGAACTCACCATTTGTTGGAACCACAGTTATTCTGTAACCCACTATTGCATCTGGTGGCCTTTTCCATGACATTTGAACATTATGTTCATCTATAATTGTAAAATTCAAGTCTGATGGTGGGTTAACTGCAAAAGATTTATACCAGGTAGATGTTTAAAAGCTTGAACAAGTTTTGGCAAATGAATAAATAAAACAATGTTGAGCAAAGCTTACTAAAATTGTCTTTGCATAAATTTGTTTCCAACAAATATAAAGATATATTGTTGGAAAAAGAGTAAAATAAAAGCTGACAAAATATGACAAAACATCAAAGAGTATATGCATTACAGAGGACAGCACAGAACGTATGTTTCTTGAGTTGCCAAGACATTCAAGAATGGCCAGCAAAATCAAGCACAATAGAAAACACATTTGGATACATGTACAATGAGTTCACAGATAATCACCACGTATGCAAACATTTCACATAACAATTAAAGGAAATTTTTCAACATGCTGGGTGCAATCCGTATAAGCATGCCAAATCACAACCTGCTTACAATATCATGAGATCATTTAGGATGTGGAGAACACAGTACTCTTCTTAATTAGACATCAAAGAACTGATCAGCTTTTTAAATATAGTCTCTGCATATGATATTTCTTATCAATTTCACTGAATCTAGAAACTTGGCAGAGAAAAGAAACTATTTAAAGAATACAGGAAAAGATTGGGCATTTAATGTTCAGTAAAACAATTTCTGTTAGGGTCTAGATATGAATATACATGCAAAATGTATATCAGCAATAATGATACACTGATGTATCATTATATTTCAAAATATTGAGAACTCCACCCCTTTGTTCCTAGAAGCCACTAAAGTGACATACTTTGCATGTAGCAACAAAAGATTCAGGAACAAGGAGATAATAAATGGCATTAATAATGGTTGCAATTTGCCAAAATATTCGAGCTGATGCGAAGTTCTCAAAAATAAAATTCTACCTGTTTACACCAGATTTCTGTACAATTTCAAAGGTGTAAACTATTGTTTTCATGTTCCCTTTGCAGCAGGTGTACCCATACTAATAGTGGCATTTTAACATAAAATGCCAGTATGGTTCCAAACAACACAATGGTTAATTATGAAAAGACAACATCAAAATATATTTAAGAACATTTATTTTACAGAATTTATAGAAAACAGCAAAGAGGGCACCAGTGAACTGAACAAATGACTGCAAATAAAACTTGTAGGAGCTGATGACAGAAGTAACTGAACAGTACAGAAAGAAATAGTTTACATACGCTAATTTGCAGCATCATGCATACGTAAATGAAATGTTGATTATTGGTTTTTTAGCTTCCCACGATGGACAAAGCCTCCATGTACAAGGTTCATTACACAAAGACGTTTCATAAATATTTTATAATGATATTCTCTTTGTAAAACTGTCATGCTTATTCATGCAGTATTTTACTGACTCACTGTCAGTGCATGGTAGGTGTAGTATATATTATTGTTTAAATAGGTCTACAAAGTAAGATTAGATCCAGCCATACTTTCCTTAACTACTAGTGAGAGAGTTTTGCAGGCATTTTTAAAAGACAGATCTTCTGTTTCACAGAAGATCACCATCATATGTCAGATTTCATGTCAGATTTGAATATCATTTTAAAAGCAGATAAAGTAGTAAATGCTAGAATGTTTAATTATGAAAAGACACTGTCCAATTACAAAAGTAAAACTGAAATAAAAAATATTACGGTATTTTCCTTTTAATTGTCTGTAATTTCTGACCATAGGATAATATGGCTTTATAATACTGATACAATAGATAACGCTAGTACTGAAGTAAATGTTATTTTTCCTGTTTTCCATACACAGGCAGTGAGATTAGACCATTAACCTGCATGCACAGTTTATTCCTCATTCAGTTTATGAGTATCACAGTGCTAGAGATGGCAGGGTAGTTACTTAGTATCAAAATCATGCAACACATGTTAATAGTAAAATACATTTAGATTATAAGAATATCATTATAAAATATTGTTTCAGTAGCAATGGCTCAGGACAAATTTAATGCAAAGGCAGAGACAACTGACCTGAGCATGCTTTTAAAAAAAATTCAGTACATGGAAAAAGTAGCACCACCAACCTTGCAAGTAAATTGGCATGTTGCAGCAGAGACTTTAGGCTTTAACTGCTGAAGGACAGCAGCAGCCCACCTTGTTGATATCCAAATGACCGGATTCCAGATAAACTGAAAAAGCTGACTGTGAGGAAAAGTCTTTAGCATTTTAAAGGATTTTATTCCGATGTGGATCTTGGCAGGTAACAAGAATAGTACATTGACACATAAGTGATGTATCCATTCATCCAGGTGATCATAGAACGATGGAATTGCAGGGGAACTCGAAAGTCCCCTTGTCCATCCCACGGTCAAGACAAGATTGGTCACCCCGTGTCATTCCTGACATGTTTTCTCAGATCATTCTTAAAGACCTCCACTACTGGCAAGACAGCTTCCCACAGAAATTACTCCCAAGCCTCACTGCCTTTATCATCATCGTAATTTCTGAGACCTAATCCCCGTCTTCATTGCTGCATTTTAAATCCATTCATTCTCAGCCCATGGCTGGCTTATCAAACTCAAGCACTGAATACTTCTCCCATTGAAATCCAAAAAGGAATCTTGCTTGAGTGGAAACCAAAAAAAAAAAAAGCAGTTTGGATTCAATGTCATCAAAATGTCTTCCAGATGGCCTGTGAGCTTTTGGTACTCAAACAGAATCTCCAAAACATCCATGGACCTTCACAGGGGTCAGATTTCACCCAAGTGAAACCAGCTGTGGTGTGAAGACCAAACCATGGTCATATGATTGAGAGTAGTAAGTTGATCTGAAGTACAGAAAAATGTTTAGATGATAAAAATCTTATTGTGATAATAAAATAGGGCAACTCTTACTCCATCTCATTAAAATTCTTCCTGCAGAAGGGAATTCACCAGTGGAAAAATAATACCTCTGAAATACTGAATCAAACCAGAGTTCTAGGAGAAAAATGCCCCTTGTTGCAGTAGGCATTTGCCTGTTTACAGGGACAAACCTTAAAACTTCACTCAACAAAATCTTACGTGTGAGTGCAGCTTAACTCCAGCAAGCAGTCTTGATGTCAGGCTACTTGCAGCAGTGAAGCTGCACCTGTTCTGAGGGTAGTGACACTGCTGATCCTGTGTCCATCAAAATCCATGCCAAACCTCTCACTGACTTGTCAAGGTACAGGATCGTGATCATAACGTGTCATGGTGCTGTAGTATTGCCCTCATACTGTGATCCAACTGTTGATGCACAGAAATGCATGGCTCCCCTACGGGTTTCCAGAGCCATAAAGAATACCCTGCTGTACAACAATCATGTTTCCACAGCATTAATTTTGACCACACTTAGAAGTGTGTTATGATAATTTCCTTAACTGGATGTTCTATATTATGCACCATGAAAAGAAAAACAAAAGAAAAAAATCAGACATAATATACTTAAAACATTGCCAGTTCTTGTGTTATATACACATGTAATAAGGGTATAATTTCTGAAACAAAAAAAATTAGAGAGCAAAGAATCTTTCTCATGCTATGCAGGTCTTATATTAGCTTGTATTACTTGGCAGGTAATATAAAAAAGTTTACAGCTTTTTGCAGATAACACAATGTGACTGCTAGAGGATCCCAATGAATACCTTAACAAGACAGAAATAAAATATAACTGGAAGATCAAGTAATTTACATCTAGAACCAGATTTAAAAGTGATATAACTTGGAAGTAGCTGCCATCCACAATCCCTATGGGAAACATATTTTGTGATTCCATCACTGAAGAGGACACACTATAATTAGCACGTAAAATCACGTGTTAAAACGCATAACATGTTAAAATAACATATGATCTACAGAAGCTGAAGAGTAAGCTCAGTCTTACTATCCCAGCAATAAGCCCTGCTGAGGCTGGAAGGTGCCAAAATTCTTATTAACTATTTTTTTTCAGAAATGGCATGAATTTGGCACAACTAACTAGATCATGACCCCAGCTAAGCTCCTCTGAAGTCTGCATTGCCAATGTGACTGGGAGAAAGAATGACCTACAGCCTAGAAATGCAGTAAAGAGCAGCTTCTCAAAAGAGCAGCTTCTCACACGTGTTAGATATTCATTGCCAATCAGAACACAGAAACATTACCATCTGTATCTTTGCATTTTTTAAATACATGTATATGAAATTTCTCCAAAATAAAAGATGCGTCGCTCATAAATGTACTTTGAAAAAAAATCATTTAAATCCATATACCTATACATATGAAGACATATGTATCTCAACTGCATATATATACACACATTTTATGTATGAATATTTACCAAATTTTACACGTGTTTGTGCATATATATGTATGTGCATGTGTATATACACTTCCACATGCATGTATATTTTGTTTCTAATTAGCAGCAGGAAAAACAGGGATGTATAGTCACCCTCATGTATATAAAAATTTCAGTCTCACATATCAATCTGCATGGCTCTCTATTTAGGAACTTTGAAATCAACAGCCTCTTTCTCAAAAGACGTTGCCATCAAAAGATAATAAAGTAATGGTCCTACCAACCAGTTCCAAAACTTCAAAACTTTCAGCTATCCCAGACCACCTCTAAATCATTCAGTCAATGAAAATGAGTGTACTCAACACAGCTTTATTACAAGCCAAAAATTCTAATCCCCTGCAACTCCTGTGCTGCAATTATTTGTCACTTACTATACTGGATGTCCTGGTAACAGATTTTTCACAAGACAAACCCTTTTATGCACAACACAAAGGTTCCACTCTTGGGTCAGTGATGCCCTCCTCCCCTACCTCCAGCCTAGAAAACAGACTTTTCTAGGTCTGAACCAATTCCTGAAAAATCGAAAAGTCAGCACCTTCAGAAGCTCAGTTAGGTTACACAAACCAATGATTTCCTCATTTCCTTCCTGTGCCTTTGAAAATCCCTCTGTATTAAGAAATATGACATGCTACAGAAGCCACAACAACATCACAGCAGTAACTTGAGGTTATAATTAATAGATTTTTCACATGCGAATATACTTGACTTAATTATGACTAAAATAAGAGCCCTTGGCTCTTTGTGATCACGGATGAAAAAAATACTGTAATAGAAAGAAATTCTGACATGTGGACAGACATGGAATGCACTAGAGTATTTTTGTGGTGGACTAAAAAGGCACAAAACAACTTAAAGTATAAAATATAGTATCACACACAAGGGGTTTAAGCTGGGAGAGAGATATCAGAAGGATTGCAAAATAAAACAAGAAGAATTTCACTGTAAAAGAGCAAAAATGCTGAGCATGAAAACAAATTTGCTTCCTTGACCACAGAAAACAACTTCCCCAGTGAAATGGCATGAATGCATTTAGACTATATGTGGGTTTTATCCCCTCTACTCCTACAGCGACTGCCAACTAGAAACTCCTGTTCTGCTGCACCTGTGTAGAAAAGCTCTAACACCATTACTGCAGCTCACTGCCTTGCCAAGAGCAGCAGAGCACCGCTCTCACGAAGGACTGCAGAGCAGCTGTGATGCTGATGAAGAATCAGTTTCATACTGGAAGATTCAGCAATCTATGGACAGCAGCATCAGATAAACACCAGATCTGCTCCCAGGGGAGACTGAAAAATGGAAGCTGAAGGAGGGCAGAAAAGAAAACTAAGCTTTTTCTTTCCTCTGCTTTCACCTCATCTTTCCACCTCATATCAAGAATCTTCATCACATTAAATGGCCCTCTCCCTATTCTCCTCTCACTTTTTCATCCCATCAGGTGTCTACCCACACTTTTGGGAAAGAAAATTCAAAATGCGTGTCCTGTGAATGGTACATGAAGAGTCGAAAAGAACCAAGAAAAGAGATACAGGACTGACTGACTGACTGATGGGGGAGGATGTCTTTGCTGTAAAGTGATCTGAAATTTCGAAAAATAAGACTAAAGGATACATGTTCACAGGAGAAAGTTGGTTCTGCAGACAGGATTTAAGTTGCAATGACACCAGAATAAAGTAAATAAATAAGTAAGTAAATAATTCGCTAAAGTAAATAAGATGCGATTTACAAAATTATGCAAACTTGCAGCACAAAATTAAAACAGTGCAGAAGAATGACCAGTATAATGCAAACAAAAACCCCACTGTAAAAATCTCTACAAAAGTAGTTCCCACTACAGCAAGTCCTAAGGTACTCCTAGTTCTGAACTTTCATTTTCAGCACCACTATTTCTCACTACATTTTCAGCACCACAATTTTTCACCCCACACTTCCCTGCTCTTACTTCAAAACTCCGGAGCTAGGAGAATTTTCTCATAGAAATATGATCATTGTAAATTAGGTATTTTATTTATCAAAGATTTCTGAATGCAGAGTAAAATAAGTCCTGTCCAAGAGCCCTCTACGACTCTCAAGATCAAGCTTTGTCCACTCTTTTGCTGGGCAATAGTGCATCCTTCAACATCTAATCAAGGTCATCCAGCTATGTGACAAGTTTTGCTGTTATAATTGTGCTGCTCCAAATACATTTTTGTAGCTTGCTTTACTGACGTCACAGCTTCAGTACTGAAGCTGTGACTGGTTAATCTACGCTACAGCTAAATAAAACACCTTCACATATGTTCCAAAATAACACACTCCATACACGTAATTAGTAGTGCAGGACAACAGCAATATGACTCCAGCTCCAAGCGAGCTCCCTTCTAAGACGGGGAAGAAGGCACAAACACATTCACTCCCTTCCTCCATCAAAACTGTACACTTTCTCTGCTTTCTCTGGCATGGCAGTCCTGCATTTCAAATGCAACTCTGAAATGACTTTAAATGACCTTTCTCGGTTCCTTTGCCAACAACAACACGGCACGAGAGGAAGGCGGTGGACTGATTCTCTCCTAGGGTGACCAGATGTTGCACTACTGGCAAAAAATGCCATATTTTTCCAGAAAGCCAATGTACTTTACATCCTCATGCCCCAAGCCAGCACTACAGCTTGGGGGGCAAACACTGCAGAGGCAGCTCTGACACCCCATGTTTTTAGAAGAGATCAGCCAAGGTGACCAGGTCCAGACAAGGGAGGTTGTGGCAGGCCATGATCAGGGAGTTTGTTTCAGTTCAGGACAGAAAGAGAAGGAAGGGGGAAAAAATGAATTATCAGATGCTGGCTTCTGTTTTTTTCCAGTAAATCCAGAGGAGTTCACACCTACAATGGAGTCAGGTCCCGGAGGTCAGATCAAGTCATTTCAGTGCAGGATGTTCAGCCTCTCTATTTCCTCTGGCAGCCACTGCTGGCAGAAATGCCATGACTATGACCAAAAAGCCAAGCAGCTCACACTGACGGCACAAGACACAGTTGCTGTTAATCCACTGGGGAGCAAATGAAGGGCCAGGCCATTTTGAGCCATGCTGTGGCAAGTGTGGCAGTGAAGATGGGTCTCCCCACATCTCCAGCTGGAGGCAGGATGTGGCCAGGGCTGACAGGGGCCTCAACAGCCAGAGAGACTGGGCCGAGAGCTGAGTAGGAGGAGGAGAAGGAAAAGGAAAGCCTTTTTGGAGGTAACAGTACCACATGCGTGCCAGAGCCTTGGAGTCCCGGCTGCCACCGCAAGACCTGGCCCAATCTTCCCTTCAGCAGTGCCCAGGACGCACGTCATGGCACTGGCAGCATCCCCCCATGCGTGTTCCCCAGGTCAGACTCACCACAGAAGCTGAGGTGTCCCTAAGGGAGGGTCCGGCCACCCCAAGGCTCAGCCGGGGGTCGCCCCGCCGAGCAGGGGAGGTCGATGCACTGGCAGGCCGGTGGGGCAGAGGCGAGGCGTCCGGCTGGACAAAACACACAGGCGCAGAGAGCCAGGCCATGTTGGAGCATTTTATTTCAAAGTTGCAGGTTGTTGAGTAGTAGGTTTTCCGTTTTCTCTCTCAACATTACTAAAAGAGGCCAGAGACCAGCCCTTCTTGATCCATCCTGGGGGCAGAGCCATGGGCACGGCCACGCCGGGCTGCCCGCCAGCGGCAAGGGGCTCCTCGGGGCGCTGTGCCCGGGTGGCCACACCAGCTGGCCCGCGTCCTCTCTGTGGGGTGGTGTGGACAGCACACCAGAGGGACAGAGAGAGGGAGCTATGGTCCGGCTCACTAGCCGGGAGAAACAGAACACAGAAGGAGCTGGGCAAGGAAGGAGAGGCGTTTCTCTGAAGGAGAGAAAGAGAGAAGGTGAAGTATTCACACTCAAAAACAGAGAGCGAGAGAGCCAGTAGCTCAAGGCTGATTGGGAGGTTTGCTGGTCAGCGAGGCACCAGGGCAAGGGGGCAGGGAGGAGAAGGTTACCTTCA
This sequence comes from Callaeas wilsoni, assembly GCA_013398955.1. NCBI lineage: Eukaryota > Metazoa > Chordata > Aves > Passeriformes > Callaeidae > Callaeas > Callaeas wilsoni. The sequence goes on along the minus strand of VWPU01016980.1, from coordinate 191,881 downwards.
GCCTCGATGGAGGAGAGGAGGGCGGCTGCACACAGAGCAGCGACTGCTGAGCACAGTGCTGTCTTCATTTCTGCCCTTTCAGATCACAACAACATGAATGAATCTGCAATGATGGGGAAGGGAGGAAGGGGGAGAAACGAGAAGGAAATGATACATGTGGATTAAAGGATTGCGTGGGTGTATTCATGAAACATAAAAAAGACGAACTGTGGATTTCACTTTGTTCCCTTATCCCCAGCCCCCACCCATGGGACCAGGTTGAAACCTCTAGACTTGAAAGCTCTCCAAGACGAAGAAAGATCTGTATGACTAACTGGAGAGTCTCGTCTCGCAATAATGTGCCTTTTGTTGCTGAACCCTTTCCAATCACAGTAAGCACATGCAGCTTTAACCTAGTTAGGGTTAATTTGATCAGGGAAGCGCAGGGAAGATCTCTGCCTCCGCACAGGCAGGAGCCAGAAGGGAGCTCCATGACTTCATCACTGAATGTGATGATAGCTAATTCAGAGGTCATTCCTGCCTTGGATCAACTAAATGTCTCTTTCAGCTGGGGATTTTAATCGGCTCCTTTTTCATAACTGTTGAACCACTTAGTTAGCTTTGTTTTACTGGTCTCAAGGCAGTTTGGAAACTGTAATAAAACTTTTTTGAGGGGTTCTGCCTACAAATGTGCTATTCTTCATTTCTTGAAAGTCTGAAATAGGTTATACAGAAGTGTATGTAACACACAACTGAAATTTGACACGTCTGTCTAGCCATGATGTTTCAACATCTGATAATTCATTTACACGTCCTGAGAGAAAACAGATTTAAAATACACTATATAAGGCTGATAGGCATAAGAGTCTCACAATCACTGCAGATTGTCTAGCAAAATAAGTGGGATTAGGCCAAGTTAGTGGTTCTTAATTGCAAGCAGCCATATGTTCATAACTACATGCTCTAGGTCATGCAAAATTACTGCAAATTACTCCAGCAAAACTTCCAAATTATTTCCTTGTCTAAGTAAAGTCTAATATGAACATACATATGCATGTGTTTCTAAAGTTTTGGATTTTCCATCTCAAGAAGTAGGGGAGTGGCAATTTGTATGAATAAATTCGTAAATGCATCATATATCATAATTAGGCTGGGAGAAAGAGAATTCCAAAAGCAATTAGGCAACAGATTTTATCAGGAAGGTGCCAAGAGCAAAACAAAAGAAAAATACATAAATCATTAGTCCACAGAAACAACTGCAAGGGAAAACAATATTCTTCTGCCATCTAAAGAACTACCCAGCAAGGCACATTCGGTAGGAAGACGCTATGGAGATCCATGAATTTCAGTTACTGACACTGAGCTTAACAGGCTTCATTTGAGCAGCTGTATATATTTGCCTTAGCCATACGCCTTTACTGCACATGAAAATACCAAAAGCTCAATGAAAATCTAAGCAAAGGTTTCAGTCTAATGGCAGTTCCAGTGGTTAAACAGACGAGTAATATGGACCATAACACCTGACATATTGACAAAATACCATATTGACCTGACACTAACGCAGGAAAGGCCAAGGTTAGTATTAAAATGCTCTGAAAGTTCCAAAATTGTATTGCTGCTCTGCGTGGGAAACAGCTGCCCCGGGCAGATCTACAGCATCCTGCAGTGAGTTTAAGGATCGCCTACAATTCTACGCAAAAGGACGTTTTGTCCTGAAAATCTCATGCGAGCTTTGACTGCCATCTTTTGATCCTTTTGAAAAGCAACAGAAATTAATCCTCTCACAAAGGCATCTAGGAATTCTCCACTGCTGCAGGTCTACCATTCCTGATGCAAGTTTTTGTTTCATGAAATACACCATCTCAGCCAATGCATTCATTTGCTAACCTAGAAACACTGTTTCCTTCTCGCAAACTTAGGTGTGTGAAAGACAGCCTGGAGGTGGCAGAGGAAAGTTCCTCTCACTGGCTCAGCAAGGACACAACAGACTTCGTGCCAGAACTAAAGGTTTTCTCATTGATCTTTAGAGACCACTTAGAAAAAGTCAAACCCGAGCTTTCACAGTGCCAGTCCTATCTCACGCTAATTCAACCTACAAAAGCTTAGCCAAAGCCTTTCTAAACCACACAGTGCACATTTACCACTTTCAAGAAGAAAAAATTAACGTAAACGAAAAACGAAAAAAACCTCAGGAAAAGCCCACTACCTATGAAAAACGTAAAAAACTGGAAACGGGAGAAAGCATCACCGGCAGCTGCACACACAAGGGAGGGAAGCGAGAGCTCCTGACAAAGCCGCAGCGGTAGCGTGCCTGCAGGCGCGGTGGGCGCTGACAGCGGGCTCCGCCTGGAGTCTCCGGCCGCCGGGAGCCTCCGTCTCCGGGACACCACCGCCCCTCCTCGCATTTCTGCCCAGACACCCCTCCGCCGGCAGCGCTCGGGGCCGGCATCCCGCCGGGTTCCCCCGTGCCTTCCCCGGGCTGACAGCCAGCAGCCCCGGGGCGCTCTGCCCCGAACCTCTCCGCCCGCCCGCCCGGCCGCACGCCTGCAGCCGGCTCTGACATGCCCGACGCGCGCACACACGCTCCTTCCTAATCCCGTGTCAGCTTCCAGCCCGGCGCTGCTACCCAGCCTAAGGTGCATTGGAAAGGGGCTGCGTGCGTGGTGGGTGCGGACAGAGCGGGACACGGGGGGTGGCGGCGGGGCGGGCGGGGGACCCCCGCTCCTGCACGGGCACACACAGACCTTCCGGGGTGGCCGCAGGGTGCCGGGGTCGGTGACGGGACAGCTCCTCCGGCGATGACTCCGGCGTGCCCGCAGCGGCGGGAGCCGCAGCCGTCGGACCTGGATAAAGGGAGGAGGATAAAGGATGAAGCTCCGGGGGCACCTTGTGGAGGGAGCAGCAAGTAGCAGCAGCGGCGAAGGAGGAGCAGCGGCAACAGCGGCAACAGTGAGCGCAGAGGAGGCGTCTCGATTACTCTAGCTCCCGATGCGAGGGGTCTGTCTGGGAAGACTTGCCTTCTCCAAGTGGGAAGAGCCTCTTCTCAATCTGCTACTTAATAGAGGGCTGTTCCCAACTCTCAATTTACCCTCGTAAGCGGTTACGAAACTTCAGGGAAGGTGGACTGCTGCCACCGGGTGATATATGCGCTGCTGTGCTCCAGCAAGGAAGGGGATCCACTTCTGGAAACTGGCGCATACCTCCGCGCATTCCTGCGGCATGAGACGGGAGCCGCGGCGGCAGCGCGCCCGGAGGCAGGGGCCCGGCCCGCCGCCCCCTCCCTCCCTCTCCTAGGCTTCCCAAACAGGGAGGACACGGGAGGGCAGTGGAAAAATTGAGTCTCCGGGCAGGCTTCGAGGGACGGCGGCGCGGAGGGTGTCCCCGGGAAGGGGGGTTCCACGCAGGCCTCGTCGCCCCCGTGGGGGACCCGCTCGCCGTGCCGAGGCTGGGCTGATCCCCGGCACAGTCTCGCAGAGAAGCGCGGGCACTCCCGGTGGCACTGCCGGGAGCCTTGAGGGCAAAGGTGATATAATCATTGTGTCACAGTTCAGTCGTGTCTGGCCTCAACGCTACGCAGCCATACATACATTAAACATGCATAAAATACGCACTGCCCCCGACAGCCCTCCGCCACACGAGTGTTTTATTTCGAGCGCAAAGCGCCGCGGGTGCCGGGAGCAGCTTGCGGCGGGGCGGGTACAGCTCCCCGGCTCCCCTGGGAGCCTGCGGCTGGGCGGATCGGGCTCCCCGGGCCGAGGGACGGGGCGCACGGCCGCACCGACCCTTCCTCGGACCCCGCGGAAAATCCGCGCCCGTAGCCCATGTCTGAAATTCTGTGCTTTCCAAAGGAACTGCATCTTCCAAAATCGGATAGTCCGCTGAGGGACATGCTCCGCGAGGGTCTCCCGTCACTCGCTCTCGGGAGCTTGCCCGGGTCACCCGGCGTGTCCCGGCCTCTGCAGCGCGCCGTGCCAGAGAGTGACACGGCGAAACACCCGGGCCCTTCCCTGCCCGAGGGCGCAGGTCGTCCAGCGGGGCCCAGACAGAACATCCCAGGAGCCCCGCGCCAGTAGCGGGTCTGCTCCCACCCCCGTGGGGAACGGCATCCCCGGTAACGCCCGCGGACGAGACTCCTCCGGGACCCTTTCGGGCCAAAATACGGGCACAGCTCAGAGCGGGTGCGCAGACTCGGGACGCGGAACGGAGATGGGCGAGGAGCAGGGGTAAACAGGGAGGAGGAAAAGCTGCGGGTTTCTCACAGGCGCGGGCCCGCTCGTTCCGGAGCCCGGGCGCCGCGGCCCCGCCGCACCGGGGCCATCCGTGGTGCCGGAGCGCCCCCCGGTGGCGGCGGCGGGCAGGAGCGGCGACCGACAGTCCTCTCGTCCGTCTGTCCTGCCGAGGCCGCCCCGGGCCCCGGGGCCACCGCCGTGGGGACGGGATGGAAAACACGGCCGGGAAGGGCGGAGAGAGGCAGAGATGGGGCCGTGCCTCAGCGCAGAACTTGGGACCCCCGCTCGGAGCGGCGAGATTACGGGGCCACACTGGGTCCCTTTCGGCTCCGTGCACGACGTGACTGGCAGAGTCATCGGGGGGCTTCCAGCCGGGGTGGAAGTGACTGAGAGCCGAGATTAATATTTTGTCAGAGGACTGCTCCTGGGCACTTTTCCGCAGGACTGGGAGATCAAGGACCTGTCGGCAGGAGGATTTGTGTCTCCCGAGCTTCATTTCTGCAATAGACCTGTCATCTGCACGAGGACCCAAATGCTGAAAAGAAAGTGATAACCAGAAGATATGCACTGACATTTCCAGACACTTTGGAAGTGAGTCAGCTCCTCTTTGGGACACGGCACAGTTTCAGCTGTCTGGTATTGATAGAATGCACTTTCCAAAAGCAACATCTCCTCCACTGATAAAACTCTTGACCTATTAAACCCCCTTGCCCAGCCATTGAGTTGAATTTTCTCTTTTGGCATCCTATTGGCATGGGGAACTGGATTTCTTCTTATCCAGATCTGATATGGAAAAGTAATATTTCTAAGAAATAATAAATTTTAAAAATTTTAATTCCCTGGATGAACACACCAAGAACACGAGAATTAATGTGGTGTGAAAAATAGTTTCAGAAGAATGGACATTAGATATTACAATGAAATATCCTTCCACAGGAAGTGAATTAAAGCAAATAAGGTATTTTTATCACTTGTGCACTACAAAGGTAGTTTTTTACAATATACTGTGGATTTTTTCATCAGAGGATAACCAAGATTTCATATTAATCGTTAAAAGCATATAATGCAAAAAATGAGCCTGGAAGAAAATATGCATTATTCTATGTAAAAGTTAGATCACTAAGAAATATTACTTTTAAATGTTTAAATAATTTGGTGTAAAGCTACAAGTGGATTTACATTAGTGGGGACTTTGAAAGCAAGGGGTCTCTCAGGTCTGCAAGAATCTCATACACTCTCCCTCACAGACCTAGATGCTGTCGAGGGGAGTATCTCCCCTTCCTCTCAGTTGAGCAGCTTTACTTCATTTCTTTGTGTGAAATAAGACTCAGAACTGGCAAGAGCAAACAATTAATTGACTCCAAGGGCAGCAGGATTTTGTTCTTATCCTTAACTCCTTATTCTAACTATACTAACCATGATTCTCCTAAGATCATTTGAATGTAAAATATACCAACAAATTGCATTTAGAGTGTGTGCTTCCATATAGCACAGTAATTAAATGGGTTGTTTTTAATCAGCACTGGTTGCTATGTACATTCATAGTCTGAGGACATAGTATGTGATGCAGAAGGCATTTCTGAAATGCATAAACATTTACTAACACTCTCCTGTCTGCTTGTTTCTTAGACAAGTGTTAAACACATTAAGACCATTGCACTCCAACTCTACAATTTTCTTTGCTATCTAATCTGAACACACTGAAACGGTGACAGATTTAAATACAAAAATCCACATTTAAATTCATATTTATACTTTTAATAATATTGTCCATTTCTGGTGTAGGTGTGTGATAGTAATATTGAAGGTAACCAGGATTTTCTTAGAAATTTTGAAATGGTTTTGGATCTAGAGTAATTCAGGCAACTTTGTCTTTCTGACACCTCTTTTTTTTTGGTTACCTCAAACTGCATTGCCAGGGCAGAATAAAACAGGACATTCTGCATTTCAGCACTGTAAACCTTGAATATTTCCATGTGGCTATCACACTAGATTTGGCCTCTGTGTTTTCCTGACTGTTAGTTGCATCTGCTTTACATATGAATATGGTAAATGTGTTATTCGTATGTATATATGCAGTTGAGTATATGTTTTGCACAGAGGAAGAATAAAAAAAAAGTGTCATCTCTTTGAACATCAAACAATATATAGATTAAGCATTAAGTGTTGTTATACAAGAAAAATTGTGCTGCTGCCAGTGACTGGCGTACATCTGCCCAGGAAGTACTTTGCTGCTCAGTCTATCACTGCATCTATCACTACAGTGCATCTAAATTAAACACTGTCTTAGTACAGTCATTTAAGAGGCCCATTCATTCCTGACTGCGCAATGGACAGCCTTTCCAGTGTATTTTTTATTCCCTATTAAATCAGTCATAAGGCTAATATTGCACGGGATTACATCTGCACTCATAAAATGCAGAAGGACAGAACACATGAAACTGCTTCCACCAGGCTCTGCCTTCTCTGAGAGATTTCCAGTCAACGGCAGGACAAAAACAGTCTGGTGTTTGTTTATTTGGACAAGTCCATTTCAGAGCTGGTATTCAGAGAGCAGAACTAGTCTGACCTCTCATAATGAGGATTGACTTCTTGTATTAGCAGTGTTCAGAGAGGACTGGTGCTATCTGAAATCTGCTCATTCAGTGGAACAACTGTGGAAGCAGCATCCCTGGAGAGTGTGACAGCCATGAAATAATTATCTGCCTTACCAGGTATGTTTTCCTTAGCAACTATTTATTTCTCTAATTTGTATAACTGGTTTTTCCCATCATGTAATGTTCTGAAAGTTAATTGCTGTGGCTCCAGATAAGTAGAAATGGAAAAGTAAATAAATCTTTCAAAAGCAGAGGTATAAATAGAAAGAAGCTGGTATTTAATGGAATTTGGGAGTCTGAGAAAATCCAGTTAATTTGTAGACAGTAATTTTTTAAAAAATACAGATCTTTAATACTAAAATTGGAAAAAAATAGATGCAACGATCTTATAGTTCCATATATATACACAAACACACTTTATATTGTAACATTTCTAAATAAAGTTGCTTTATTTCAAAGAAGCAGGTTCATTATTTCATGCTAGAGTCCTGATCTATTCAGGAAGAATTTCTCTATGAAACCAGTACAAATCTTGCTTGATTGAAGAGGACAAGAAAATAAATTAACTGAGGACAGTGACTCTATATTTTTCAGGTATCGCTGTAGGTTTTAATGTAGTCATTCCTGTCACAGCAATGAACTAGCCACAAAGAATTGTGAATGCAGATCTAAGCATTCCCCTTCACATAGTTGAGGGGTCCTCAGTGAGAGAATGATGATTCACTGAGAAAACCCATAATTTTGAAAAATTAAAATATTTTTAGAAATCACTAGCCACTAGCTGCTGCTTGCAGAACCTTATAGTACAGTGCTCACTGAGTACCTAATTGGATTCAGCATCTGCTGAAATGTTAATAGCCATGGGTTTCCCTATATTTGGTAGCCTTTCAACTATTGCAAAGTAATTTCTTCCTATGAAGAAGCTCTCAGTATTAATCAGCAACAAAGTCTGAAATGGCACAGTGCCAAGCTCTGAATAGGAACATTTTGCTAATTCTTCTTAGTACTTCTATATATTAAAAAAAATCAGTATCTATTGGGACAGCAGGGTCTGTGTAGGTGGTAGGTAGTCTTACGGAGAAGATAAGCTTGTGTCTGAATGAGCAAAGTATTCAAAACTATTGAAAGTTCAGGTTGCATTAGCTAGTGAGTGACCTGATGCTTTCGTTGCAGACAGTGGAATAATTAGTGATGGGGGGGAATTTTAAGACTCAATACGTTGTCATTAGACCAACTGCTGATGCTGGCCTTCTCTCCCCCACAAACACAAAAGGCATTGAGGATGTGGTGATTCCTCTGACTGAAGAGCAGGTTGAAGGAAAGCTGTCAAGGGGGAATAATCTGCTGCTGCTGCACTCTATCCTAATATGTATCTTTCCAAGAAGGTTTAGAGGGTCAGCCCCAAACCCTCAGTTCAGCAGGACAAAACATTCAAAACCTTAAGCGTTCTGACAAATGAATCCGATGCGAATGCATAGAACCATAGTAAATGACGATGGAAAAGATCATGAGAGGCCATTTAGTTCATGACCTGTTATTTCAAGTATGGCAGGACTTCAAAGAGAAATTCTCCATACCATACTTAGTACTAACAGCATGCTTTGGGGACCTGTTTTGTAGCAGCTGACAATAGATAATAACTTGTTTTTGCAAGTTGTCCAGAATATGACTATGACCACAGCTGTCAGAAATAAAAAAATACAACTACACCAGAGAAGCCTGTATCTTTGGATTTGAGAATCATAAAATGGTATGGGTTGGAAGGGACCTTAAAGATCATCAAGTTCCAGCTGTCTTGGTTCCACAAAAATAGCCTTGGTTTATTATGAAAAATTGCTGCTCAACTGGCATGTCTGCAAACTCTCAGAAAAAGAGCAAAGAAGCCAGATTGGGAGAATCCTTCTTGTATGTGACTGTCAGAGGTACGGATCCCACCAGTCTTGCTAAAACCTCTTTTGCTGTTATAGTATGTCTGCATATGATAGTCATGTATTTTTTTTTGACTATTTCTAAACTTCATGGGAGATGGACTCCATGGTCACCATCATCCCTGCTCCCCACTCCCCCCACTTCTCAATCTCAGTACTTTCATATTCAAACTGGAAGACTGTGGCATTCATCACAGCTTTTTCCTCTGCAAAAGAAAGAGCATCAGGTGCAAAACTTGGGCTAGGACACAGCTAGGGAATGCACCAGGCCCAACGAGCTGGATAGCCTAGATTATATATACACTTTCCAGGGATGTGCCACCTGGGACTTTCATCCATGTGTCACCTATCACAGATATTGATGGATACTTGGAAACTTTGAGGGTTTGTGGAAAAAAGAGTCAGGCAAGAGTTTCGCTTGAAGGCATTGAAAGCACAGCCTAGGTATCGTCTGTCACAACGTTTATGAACTCCACATGAGCCAGCTTTGAAAAAGAAATCTGTTTCTTTTGCAAAACTCATAATTGGCTAGTGACTAAGGAGGAAAATACATGGAGCAAAACAATGCAGATCTAAATCAGTATTTCTTAATGCAGCCTTGTGGCTGCTGCTTCCCAATGTGTTGAATATCGACAGTTCCAAATACCAGAACATAAGATTTATTTGGATTATAAATAGATGTTGCCCTGTGCTTCAGTATCAGAAGCACTCTGTTGTGTAAACAGAAAACTACTGGCTTTTGTTTCTACTTTTAAAGGTTACTTGAAAGCTTCCATGTACTCTTTGCTGACAGCCTTTTTCACCTCTTGGAGTTGAGTCTCTCTCTCGGGTATCAACACCTCTACAGCCTGCTGAGAGGCTTCACTTGAAGCTGTTAAAATGTCTCCTCTCATATGCCCTTTCCTCCGATCTCTTGGATGCTCTCCAGCTGGCCTCGCTACGCTGTTAGCTTTCAGTCAGCCCAGTTTACTGAACATGTCTTGAGTTTGGCATTGTCTTTCTGCATGTATTTTTTATCTGGAGAAATGTGTTTGCTACTAGCTCCAATGTCTCTTATTTGTTTAACAAGAATAAAAAGTAAATAAATAAATTAATTTATTTGCCTAGGACTTTTAAACAAATAGGCTTTTGGTAAATCTGACCTGTTGCTCCTTTTCCTTCTGCCCAGTGCCCTTTGAAATATGTTTAGGGGATTTCCTGTTTAAGGCACATCACAACATGGGGCTTTACTATAGCATGATCTTCTTCCCCAGTTAAGAAAGCTGCTGCAAGATGAGGTCTCTTTATGCTAGAAGTAGCTATTGGGACCTTATTTTCTACTAAAAACTCCAGAGTCTGCTTCTCTAACCTCCAGAGTGGCTGAGAAGGCAGACAGGGGACTTGTACTCCTTGATGCATGCCCCACCATTGCAGCTTTGCTCTTCAGAACATTGGCTGTGCCCACTGCTCTGTCCTGCATGGTCACCTCAGGTGGCATTTGGCTCTGGGTTATGGTACCTGCACATGAGCCCAGCATCTAAACTTCTGCTGTGGCTGAGGAAGACCCGAGTTAATGAACTCAGCAGCGCCTGAGCAGTTTGGCCACGCACCATCCATGGGGTTTGGATCAGTTGCTATCACAGCGGGCTCTAGAGCCATCTGAGTGTTCTGCAGCATCAGAGAGCTCTTGTGGAGCTGCCAGCTACAGACAAGGACCCACATATACTGACGCCTGTCAAACTGTTCTAGACCACCCAGGAGGCAGAGGCGAGCCCCCGGTGCTGTTTTGGGTGTCACAGGTCTCCTGAGAGTCCTCCTTCGCTGTAGCACAAGTGTGTGAGTCTCCTGCAGGTCCTCTGTTGTATTTGCCAGCCCCAAGTAAATGCCTCAAGTATAACCTGAGATGGAGTTGGGCACCCCAGTTCAGGCACTGGATCAAGCACTTTTACTTTGCATCTCTGGTACTTTTGCCAGTGAAATCTTCTGCTGGTGCAAAGCTTAGTAGTCTACTCATGTAAATACCTATTTACCAGGAACCAGAATAAGATCAGTAAATGGGCTGCTGCTGATCACAAAAGACGTGATTTTCAGGTCCTACTCATCTGTTTTTCTGCTTTTAGATCTCAGACCCAAACAGAGAGGTATGGATTGTGACAGAGATTCCTGCCCAGCTCTGTAAAATACATCATGTACAGCCCAGCCATAGTGTTGATGTCTATCCTGCACCACACCTATTTTGTGACTTTCTTTCAGAAACTGCATTTACACCCCACAATTAATTAAGCTGGAGAAACCAAAAGCTGTGGTTCCTCACTTCTTTTCCCAGAAATCTGCTCATACATTTGAGCACTATTTCCAGAAATAATAACATCTTTTCTTGTTGTTGTAAGACATTTTTCTATTTTATTATTTTTAATAGAAGAGAATTTCTTGGTATTGCTTTTCTGAAAAATTGGGCTATTTATGTAAATGTCAGACTATGGATTTAGCAGTCCACGTTTAAGCACTTCTTGCTGAAAATCTCAGCCAAAGGGAGGTGGGCTAACATCCCGTGCACTGCACTCCAGCTCTGTGGCACAGTGATCCCAGTGCAGTGCTCCACACGGAGAGCTTATTAGCACACCACACTATATTTAGCAAAATGTGCCCACTGCTCCTAAGAGATGACTGAATAAACCTTGATAACACAGTTGGCCTGACTCCTGTGGGACTTGTAACTTCCCACTGAGCAATAGAGATCATTATAATGTTTTAATTATATCATTCCCTTTTGCATAGTGCTATGATAGATAAGATTGAGTGTGTGTCAGCCTTTCCACTATAAACTTCAGGTCCCAGAGCATTAGTCATCCGGAGTAAGTACTCATGTTGAGATGAAACAATGTAGAACCATTTTTATATTACATAAACATATATAACTCAATTATTATTAAGAACATATTAGTAACTTAAAGGTCCTGATGGACTCACAAGCTTCTCCTTGGAACCCTGTAGGAACAGAAGCCACTCACAGTTATTGGGAACAAACTGTCTCAACAGCTGCAATAAAGTCTAACAGCACTGAATCTCCCTCTCTCTCTTTCATTCCCAAAGGCATCTCCAAATATGTATGAATCATGTTACAGTCGCATTGATGAGGATGATACCATCAGATTTGCATAGAAACTCTTAGAAAAATCTTAATCTGTAAGAAGGAACGTTTTGGACAGATCATGTATTTCGGATCTGCACAGCCCAGATTTCTTGGCTAAAAGGGAAAAACTTTCATGGAAAAATAAGACAGCCATCTAAAAGTATTTATTTTTTTTCTGCTATTTCAGATATTGTTAAAACTGGACTATGTCTGCTTGGCCCTGAGAAGTCCTCTACAGAATGTTTAACCCAAATAGCACATTTTAAGTATCTCCATTGAACATCTTACTGTTCCTTTCAAGGAAAACATTCTTCTGCTGCTCCTAGTGAAATCACAGGGAAATGTATCTCTAGGTGAGCTTCACAGGCAGCCTCAAGAGAGATCTTCTACAATATATCTCTTAGGTAAAGGATACCATTTTATTAGACTGACATATCACAAGAGACTCTACTTCTCTCTTATTTTACAGCTCTGTTAGCAGTCAAACGTGTTGTTCACAGAGGAGAATGCTTATGCTGAATTATGCTTTTAAAAGCAACTCTGTGACCTTGCTCATTTCATACTTAGTTTACAGCAATTCTCTTTAGGAAACCTTAACTTAGGTAACTTTAAAACTCCAAGCCTCCTGTGGTCTTTTTTATTGTAACTTCTTCCATGTTTTGGTATACATAAAGCTTAAATATTACTGGATCTTACCTCATCATCACTTTCCAACTTTCTTCCATGTCTACCAGACAGCATCTTGCCTTTTCTTGCAGACAGCAGAGACCCAACAAGGCAAGGGACAGACATTTTCATGAATGAAAATACTAAAGCAGGTTAACATAATAATAAGATTATAAAATGCCGTGGAGGCAGAAGGAAGATGATAACATTGCACCTGCTAAACCAGACTGAAGAGACAAAAGATCTGTATGTTTCAGAAAGTTCAGACTGGTGGACTGGGAACTCAAAGAAAGAAACACATAAGCAAAGGACAAATTCATCTCTCTTTGGCAGTTTTCTCTAGGACTCATTGGCTATATGCAATGGGGGCGAGTGTTTTGAGAACTTAGTGTACAGACACTGCTTTTCTCTGAGGATCTAAACTCAGAACTGGGGACTCAGTGGGATAACCTCTTCCCTCAAGTACCTTCCCAGCACCTGAGAATGAATTTGGCTTGTCACTGTATTTATAAACAGGAACCCCAGCTAATGACCACTTTTTACGAGGATGCATATTTTTGAGGAAATAGGCACAAGTGTGCTTTTAGCTTTAGATGTGTTTTGGGGGATGCTGTGATCTGTTAGCCTAATAGAAAACCTGTGAATAATAACAACTCTTCGAAAATACTGAGGCAAGACCAAAACTTGTATCACACACTGTATGTGTTGCCCCCTGAGTCTGAAGACTTGAATATAGACTGGACTTGATGATCTCAAAGGTGTTTTCCAGCCTAGTTAATTCTGTGATTCTGTGAATACTTACATTTGGAAAAACCACAGTCCAGCCAAGAGATTCTCCTCAGATGGTGTTTCTGGACAAGCCATTATTTTTACAGCAGAATTGATTGAGTACTGAAAAAATAAGTGGAAAGGCTCAGGCAAGTTAGATTAGCGAAGATGGTGTTATTGCTAAAAGGAACTTCTTTAAAAAAATAATCGCACAAGCATGCACATGAAAAGATACATTAGTTCTGACTTACTCATCCCCTAAATACCTTATTTAGGGTCATGTCAGGTTGATCGGATTGATTTTGCCTCTGAAAGTCTGAATCACCCTAGCAACTGTGAAAGTTAACCTCCAGCTCTGATATTTAAAAGAACTGAGAAAGACTGGGAGAGTAAGGAGCAACAGCATAATATGAAAAAAGCCAAAATAAAATTCATCATGATTTCTCACAGTTCAGAGCAGTGATAGCTAAGGTGAGCAACATTAGAAAAGTTATATTTTTACTCTGGGATCTGGAAAAAGAAAAAACGTACAATGAAGATCATGCACTTAGAGATCTCCCTGAGGTTTTCTTTTCACTTCTGAGAGTTTCTCAACTTTTTCATGGTGTCTTTTAGAAAGGCAATGCTGTGTTATTGTGGTATCATTAGTACTTAGACTTTTACTGGGGAAATTTTTGTGTGTGTCAGGCTAATTGGATCTATACATGTATTCAGTAGCCAAGAAAATGTAGCCCATGGCACCATTCTAAGAGTTGATATTCTGAGTTACCTTCCAAACGGAGAAAGTAAAACATGGGCTGTACATCTGGAGTCTCAGAAAGGATTGTGGAACCTGGAACTGCAGTACTGAGGATTTACTTTTCTTGTGTTTCATCTGATTATTATCTGAATAGTCATTTCTCTTACAGTAGCATGAAGAAATTTTTTTTTTCATTTTGACAAACCTGGCACACTACTAAACTTTCTTTGTTAACCTTAAATCTAGATAAGTTTAAAAGCTTAATTAATGCGAAGTAGAGTAGTAAGGAAAGTTGAAGAGATGAAGTAGTCACTGCCAATCTAACAGATATTGGCCCCCAAATTTTTGGGGTGATACTTAGAACAATTCAGCTCAGTGGAAGCCAAGAAGAACATTCCCATGTCCTCAGCTCTGGCAGACTTTCCCATCCTTTAAAGCAAAATATAAAAAAATGATAGCTACCATTTCTAATAACAGTAACTGAAAAACAAATTTACATTAACCTGAAATAGCCAATACAGTTTACATTAAATATTTTGGGGGGAGAGATACTATGTGTATTACCTAAACACAGATCAAAAGTAAGACTGCAGTAAGGTACAGCACCTAACCCCAGACAACAGTGATGGTAATAAAGCACTACAGTACTAGGATCAGAATAGGAAAGCACACAATTTGAGTGTGTTAACTGCTAGAAGCCCATAACTTCATATTAGTGACCATTTTATTCTTCTATAGTTACAACTTTTTTCACATTAGCAAGGAGTAATGGATGTTACTTATTTTATTTTCTGCTACTTGTATAATACCCATAGGGAGATTGAAGGTAAGATCTTCAAGTATTTTTGCAATAGAGAAGATACATAGCTCTCTTTTTGTATTTTCCTAGAGAGGGATGGTACAGGCCATACAGGCAACCAGTTTACATCTCGCAATTTCTGATGTGGATGAGCCTGCAATGAAATACATGAGAATAGTGCACAGTAGATGGGATTTTCCCTGCTAATGTTGTTATGCAGTCCCATAAAATGGTGCTGAGCAGCTGACCGTGGGTCTTGTTTGTTTTCCTCCTCCTGCTGCTCCCGCAGCAGCAGAGCTCTCGGAGCGCTGGCAGCCCCGCGGGTCGCGGACGCCTCCCTGTGAGCGCCCGGCAGCCGCACCGCGCGGCGCTGGCAATGCCACCCGCTGTCCCGCCCGCTCCAGCTGCGCACTCCAGGGACGTATCTCGGGGTTACTGAACCCAACTCTGCCAGAACAAGTTTTTGCCATTTGATATTCATTTAAATAACATTTCAATGCTCTGACTATAAATAGTGATTGCTTTGTAGTATGAAGCTTTTTCCTAGCTTGCATTTACCCTCCCGTGCTCTCCCACCAGGGCTGCTGCCGGCACCACGGCTCACAGCCTGCTGCAGATCCCGGGACAGTGCACTCTGAGACACAGCTCAGTGCAACAAGAACAGCTGCACATTCTGCTTTGGGTGCACACACAAACATATATTTACTGCCTAGCTCGTCACAGGATCTTTATAATTTGGATTATTTGAACAATTACTCCTTTCAAAATTCTTCATAATTCCTGTGGGCAGGAAAAGATGTGGGCTTTTAAAATATGTTGATCTTTCCTTATGCTGCCTTCCAGATACCTATCACTCGGTCCACATCTTGAGGGTAACCCGGAGCACGTGATGGCAGCAGAAGCCTTACCAGCATTGCATAGAGCAGACTGACTGCTTCCGATTCTGTGTAGTATAGTTCACTGTGCCGCGAGGCTTCTTTGTAAGCATCAGTGTTCCTCTCAAGATAGGCTGTACCCCACTTCCCAAACCTTTTTCCAACAAATCCATCCAGGTATTTCTTATGCTTTTAGTCATGCAGTTGGCCAAAGCCACCTGTGCAGAGAAGCTACCATTGAGGGGTACTCGGCCATTCACCTTTTTTTTTTTTTTTAAGATTTTTTTGTTCTACTAGAGAGTTCTGGGTACACTTGTCCTTCTTTTCCAGTTTGCCTCAGGTTTAACAAGCATACTTTGGTTCTCCAGGATAGCAACAAAAAATTAGAAACAAACTTAATCCACAAGAGGCTTAAAATAGCACTGTAGTGGGAGGCTAGATTTTTGAGCTCGTTTTCACATTTTGAAAATTCCACCGTTTCCTTGCGAAGAGAAACAAAAGGATTATTTTGATTAAATTGTTTGGGGTTTTTTTAGAAGCCCTATTTGTTACAGAGTCAATACCAGACTTTAGGCATAATAACCCACAAGTAGCAACTTGACAGGAAGGTTAAAAAGGCACAAATTCTGTTAGGAACATAAAACTCAACGAGGGATGCACAGCTACAATGTTTCCATGAGGATTTTCCCCAATAATTGCAATAATCAAGCCAGTAAGAACCATCACAGTACCTTACAAGTGATGCGTATGCCCTGCTGTGCTGTCTCTCCAATATATACTGGGGTGAAGTCCCCCGTGAGGCCCAGGGCTGGTGAATGTGAGGCTGCTCCTGTCTGTCTACAGAAACACGTCTGTCTATAGACTCATCCACTCACTCTTCCTGGCCGGGTGGCCAGCAACAGACCCCCACCACAATGTCACCTGTCCCTGCCCTCCCTTTAATCCTGACCCATAAGCTCCGCATCAACTCCTCATCCACCCCCAGGCGGAGCTCCATGCACTCTGGCTGGTCATTGACACAGAGGGTAACACCTCATCTTCCCTGCTGGTCCTTCCCTCCTAGCACTCCAGTTGTAGGAGCCACCATCCCATCACTTCCCTGTGATGCCACTGAGATCACAGCCCTGCAGGTATGAGCACGTCTCTCACTCCTCCTGTTCATTCCCTATGCGGCGTGCATTCGCACAGAGGCACTGAAGCTGTGTCCCGGATGAGACAGACTTCCTGGCTGGAGTGTCTGTGCGTCCTTTGCACTGCTCTGCAGGTGCTCCTGCTGACCTGTGATCCCATTCCTGGCTCTGGGCATCTATGGCTGGCACTGGCATCAAACTGAGATGAGGAGCGGGATGGACTGAGGCTCTACTCTGCCGGCAACGTTAGTTTAAAGCCCTCTTCACCAGCTTGGCAACCCTATGATCAAAAATCCTCACACACATAAAGAGATTATATAGTCCAGACACCCACTACACCATGTAAAAACTGCTTTATTGATTGCAGTTTACATGTTACAATTAACTTATGATTCCAATCATCAAGCCAGCTGCTTATAATAAGCTGCCACCATAGTCACATGGGAACTGGACAAAGAGATGTTTGTCACTGAGGCATCCTCAAATGGAATCAGTTCGGCTTCTTGGGCATTGAAGAGACAAGCAGATAATAAACAGCATACACTGTTCCTGAATTAAGAGACAGAAAAGGTATTTTCAGATTAGCACACAGATTAGAATTCCTTTAAAGTCAGCTTTCCAGTTTGTTCCAGAAGAAATAATGACAATAAGCAGCTGCAGTTCAGACAAAACACATTTCCATAGCCACATAATTTTTTTTGGTGATTCATATTTTAGAGGAAAAAAAAAAAACTTAAATATGTGTCCACAGGCTGCACAAAAATAAAGAGACAAGGGGAAAAAAAAGTGGGGAGAGGCATGTCTGTGGAACCCACACGATCATGAAGTAATGGTTACTCATTCTTAAAGCAGCTGAACTAAAAATCCGTTCTATCAGCACATTTAAGTGAGAGGCTATGGCAAAATTATGTAACAAGCAACATAAAGGTTAAATATATACAGTATATGAACCTTGGTTAAAATTCTGCTAGTTTGCACAGCACATGAAAACTCAGTACACTGAGTATCACCTAGCACTAAGAAGAGTCAGGCTAGTGTGAAAACTTGTTCATTTATGTGCTATAATTATTTTTACTCTTCTGCAGAATAGGTGAAGTATTTCTGCTTTTCTCTAACACCATACGTGAAACCTGAAGGAGTATTCAGCCCATGGTACTTAGTCTGGGAAAAAGCTATCCGAAAATCTAAACTTGGAAAAAGCACAAATGAATACTTGGTATGTCCAAAAGTGTTTTTTTCTTCTCTACATACACTTTGCATGTCATAAAGAACAGACTGAAGAAACTGTGTAATTATTTTACAGAGAAAACACCATCCATGTTGGAGATTGCACCAAAGAAAAAGTATTTTAATACTGGCACATTGGAAATTGTACCAAAGCATAAATATTTTAGTATTAGCCTTACCAAACAGCGCAAGACCTGCGGTGGTTCTATACAACACAAAATCCTTTGTCCCACCTTTAAGATGCACTGGGAGGCCATTATCCTCCTAATGGAAACAAGTGACAAAAATATTTATATGCAGTTCTTGCAATATTCTGTTAATATAACTACAATTACCCAGAGGAAGAATTACTACCCCACGTTATCTTTCCAATTCCCAAAAGACACAGAATCTTATTTAGATCCCACCTTGTCTTGAAAGCTTTCACTCTGGTACCAGGTGATGACTCACTAGGGGACTATACTAAATTATGTGCACAATTCGTATCTAAAGCAGAGACTGGCAGATGCCCAGACACTTCTGACACCAGTCGCCAGACCCCTCAGGTGCATGGGATTACCATCCCCAGAAACCTCCCATCCATCTCCAGTATAGTCAATCCCTGCTACAGGGAGCAACAAGGGGAGGAGCCTATGTTGTCACTTGGTGGCATACAGGAAATTGTTTTGCTCCACCCAAAGTAAAACTGCTAAGCACCAGATCCACATGATCTTTATCCCTGTCAGCAAGATCACGCTGCTCTGGACTTCAAGCCAGCCTCCAGTGCTGGTGACCTGCCACCCAGCTCAGCTTAACTTGCTGTCCCACAAGAAAGAAATGAAAGGAGGAGGAGATATGCCTAGAAACCTCTGCCAGCAGAAACTGAACCTCTGACCCCTGCTATCCTCAACATCACCCTCCCTTTTCCTTTCCCTTGGCTCACAATGAACACTCCACTCCTCAGTCAAACGTCTCAGCAAGACTGGCTTTCTCTTTCAGGGGAAAGGAAAGCAGTAAGACACTAAAACTGTTTAAGTGGGGCTTCTAATATACTTGGTCCCTTTCACATCGCTGAAGCCCAGTTTATCCTCGGTATGAAGCTACAGCTCCAGGTTGTGGCTCACAGGTGGGATTACTCTCTTGAGTGTTCTCTGCTTTTACTACTTCACTCGGTGGCCCTATCAATCAGGAACAGAGTAATTCAGAAATTATTTGTAAAGATTCAATAATTTTCTAGGAATGAATCCAATCACTTAAGACCTTTACTGTTTTTCATAACTGAGAAATACGGGAATACCACACTCTCATTAAAATTATGGGGCTCATCTATAGATGAGCTATAGATAGAGCTGTAAGATTTCAGGTTTACCTTTTCACTGTATTTCTGTCTTCTCACTGTTTTTCTCTATTTGTTCTTTGGATGTAGTCCCCCATATCAACTCATTTCAGAGTACTTTATCTTTGTACCATGCCTAATACTTATGAGAAACTCTGGTAAAAATCATTTAATAGGGTAAAGAAAAAACCCTAAAGTCAGCAAGTCAAGTATGCATGTACAAATACTCTCAACCTCTGCAGAAAATAACTGCTAATAGCAAATGCTCTAGTCATACACCTGATTTTGAGAGCTCTCTTCAGATGTAAAAAGGACCCTGACCAGTTCTCTAGAAAAAAACCATGCAGTTATGATCTACTAAAACCTTGTTAATCTACTAACATTATTCAACTCACACAATACCTGAAAAAGCTTCTGATTCTCAGAAACTCTATTTTCAAACTGCCTGCGTGAAGCAGTGCTTATGCTTCTCTGGGAAATCTGGCGAAGAGCCTGAAATAAAAGATAAACAGTGTTTTAAAAACAGTGACATTTTACAGCTCTGTCCACACTGTCTAGAAATTGTTTCTTTGAAAAGCAAGATAGAAGTGGGACAGCAAAAAAAGAAAGGCTTTTAAAAACAAACAAACAAACACACAAAACTTCACCAAAACATGCTAGTTTTGAATTCAGTAAATTTTTCAGCAGGCTATGTAAAGGACTGCTTGACTAGCTACCTGAAAAGGAAAAACTCAGGAAAATTACTTTCAGTAAGATACAACAGATTTATGGATCTGCAGCATAAACTTCAGGTAGTATCCTTTCAGGGGAGATCTCGGCCTCTGCCCCTTCAACCTCAGTTTTAGGCACCATTTTCTGTGTCTGACGACCGAAAGGGACAATAATATTTACGACAAACGTGTTTGTGAGGACAATGAACTCCTGTCACTGCTGCAGCTCACCTACGAGCCACCAGCACAGGAGATAACCTTCACAGCGCTAAGGAGGCACCTCCGTCCCGCCACACACACAGCGTAAATCACTCTGCTGTGTCCTGAGCTGGAATCTGTTTCCACAGACTGATCATATAGGGCAGCCTCTCAAAGTCAATGACCTATATACAATTCTTTAGTCTGCCTTCGCTAAAATGTCAAGGCTCAAAGCGCGCTAGCTCTAAGCTGCCAGCGGCCTCGGCCTCCTTCAAACAACATTGACAACACATCGTTTCCGCACAATTACCACCGCTAAAAACGCAGCCACGGGGCAGGCACACATCCAGGTGATGCTGGTTGCAAGTAGCGGGACAACGCATCTCCTCTCCTTATACCCCCCAAATAAACACACTATAAAATATATCTCTTTAGAGACGACCTAAGTGTACCCGAGCCCCCCGACTCAACCTTATCCTCTCAAGTCCCTGATGCTCAGCGCTACGTGGAGCGGGTGGGCCGCGTAGGACCTTCCCCCGACCTCCGCAGGTCGCTCCGCAGCGCCCGGCAGGGAGAGCGGCCACCGCGGCCGAGTCCCTCAGGCGGGCGGCCACCCTGAGCGAGTCCCACACACCGCCGGCGGCTGCGGGCCGCTCTCCCCGGGCCTCACCAGCACGTTCCGCCACATCGCGGCTGTTGGTCCTGTCACCTCGCGCCGGCAACAAGGGCAGCGGAAGAGGAAGCGGCTCGCCCGCCCACGGCGGTGGCACCACAGAGGGAGCGGCCCGGAGCGCCGCCGTAGAGCCCACAGCGCGCCCTGCCGGCCCGCCCGGCCCGGCCCGGGGCCCCAGCGCCGGCGGGGAGGAGCGGTGACCTCTCCGAACACGCAGGGCCGGCAGCGGCTCCGGCGCACCGGGAGCGTTTTCGGGAGCGTTTTCCTCACGCCGCACAGCCCCCGCGGGGAACCTGGTGCCACGGGATTGCAGTGGTTGCCGGCCGCCTCCCTGCGCCTTCAGAGGGCGCTTTGGGAATCCATGAAACGTCCCCCTGAGCTCCTGCACACAGAATTTTAAATCTGCTTTCGCTGAGAAGTTTAATCTCTGCAGCGGGCGAGATGCGTGTCCTGGGAGAGCAGCACCCTGGGCTGCGCCTGTTCGTGTGGAGTCGCTGGACATTCCCGGGGCCGCCAGTGCAGGCAAAGACGCCGAGCGAGGCAGACCCTGGGTCCGACCCAGGCGAGGGGGTCTGGCACCCCTGGGTGGATGTGGCATCCTTTGTTGAGCCACTCCACTCAGAAAAACCCAAACTACCCCATGTAGTACCTGCCCACTGCCTCAAGCTCCGTTAGTAGCGGGGATACCGAGTACTCTGTATGTAGAAAAAAAAAACCCCAGCTTCAGCTTCATGTTTCACGATATATAATTACATAGAGTGAAGTAATGCCAGAATTGTATGAAATACAAACCTGTTAGATTCTCAACGAAGAATCTACTTGCCCTTCAATAAACTGCTCCGAGAAGCCTGTGTTTTTTCTGCATTGCAGATCTAGCCCTGTAATTGCATCTCCTCATGCTTCAGCCTCATGCTGAAACAGAATGCTGTCGGGAATGCTCTTTCTTAGCTTTGCTGCAGTTGCAGTGCACTTAGCTTTTGGCATTACAATACTTTTGCACTGGTGCCAAACCTCATGATGAATAATGTGTGTCGAACACAACAAATTAGTGCTTAATCCAGTATGAAAATAACAAGGATCATATCTCAAAGCATTGCACTTCTCAATCTGATGAGCTGTCCCAGAAAGCAACTAAAAATGCAAGGATGAAGAAGTATTTATAAGTATAGCCTTAGCTGTGCAGAATATTAAAAATACCATCTAGAAAGCATAGTCATGGACAAATAGGTGTTGAAACAAAGGAGGATGCATTATTTAACAAATGGCTTTCAAACATTCAAGCAGTGCTATCACAGAATAACACTTAAAAATACCCTGCCACCGCAAGAAAAAGTTCCATTCATTCCTCTTGCAATCTTGCAATGATGTACACATCATTTTATTCTGATTTTCATAAGCTCTGTTGTATTGAGATACTAGTAAAAGGATCATAATTCACAGAGAAATTATTCTTCCTTAATTTCTGCTGTGTGGGCCACTTTCTGATATGTCTAAATCTAAGCTTGAGGGATACTTTCTGTAAAAATATACTGTACAACAGAAAGGCCATACGTACGGATTGGCATGTGAGTTACTTACCGATCAAAGCTACGTGATGACTGCTCAGAGCAAGCACAGCTGGTCTCTTCAATGTTGCCTAATTCGTGAAGAAATGAAAATCTGAGGGAATAAGAAATGACAACTTGCTGCTTTAGGATGATGTTTCATTAGAAACAAACACACTGCTTCTTCCTAACTGAACAGAGCAACTTTTGAATGTATTGCATTGAATAACAAAATTGTTTATCAAAACTCATTGTTGAACAGTTCTGTTTAAGCCAGAAAGAAAACAGGGCTGTTTAAGAGCATTCGTCACAAAAAAGTGTTCTACCTCTTAAACCAGTAATACAAGGGTACATAAATCCTGCTGAAGAGATGACACAGAGAGAGCATTCAGCCCAACTGTGGGAGCAGAACTCCCTGGTGCAGCTCCAAGTGGCAGTCTTTTCAAAAATCTCCTTCTGGTTCTTGCCTGCCCACTAGTTGTTTTGTTTTCCTGCAAACAAAATAATTGACTAACCCGCTTAAAACCTATATGGTCAATAAAGAGAAAATTATTCTACCTTAATAGAGCAATTTTCCAAGTTAAGAGTTGCATAATACACTAAAACTGCCTTAGAAGAACTTGCTGACAGAACAAAGATTTGTTCTAAGATTACAAGCATCTATGGTGAAGTATACACTTACTTCAACCACATTAGGCCTCAGTAGGTGACCCTAGAGACAATCATATTTTCTCTTCCAAGAATATCAGAGTCCAGTCCTTCCCATTTTCGTAACAGAATTAATGAGGTCACTAATTACATTCTTGGACCTCTAACACTAAGCATCTCACCATTTTATGTTGCAAAATTTGGGTACAGTCCTCAGGTAAAAAATCAATTAAATTTGCACATAACTCTGGTATTCCATTTGCTCAAATTGTTTCTTTCACGTGATCTTTATCCAGGGTCTAGTGAGAAAGATCCCCACATACTTTCTTTCAATTTATACTTCTTTAGAAACTTCTTCAGCTTCCTTAATGATTATGCTTTTATTCCTCTTTATTTCATTCCCAACAGGAAATGAGAGAGAGATAATCTTCCAACTTCAGACTTTGTAGCAGCAGTTGACATAACTCAAGTGGACAGTATCATTTTACTTTCAAGCACGGGCCTGCTGTTGTTCAGAATGGGAGGCTCATGGGGAGGTAGTTTCCTACTTGAGACTCAGGTCATGTAAGGATCTGCTAATACTTACCAGGCCATTTCGTAATGGTCTTCAGTCTTAATTGAAACTGTCAAGTAAGATTAGACTTCACATGTAGGCACAGAAGGCAGTACGGTGATCAGAACATTCTGTGAGCTAGAAGGTAGGGAATTTTTACATGAAAACACTCTTGCTGCTCTGAGGAAAATTTAATACTACTAAACAAACAAACAAACAAACCCCCAAAACTTTTCACAATTGGGATTTCTGAAAATAAACCTCAGAGTCTATTTTCACACTGCCAGAAGCAGTCCATTCCATGAACTGGCCACATTGCTAAGAAGAAAGCAAGAATAAAATTGACTTAGATTTTCATTGTTTTTTCTTCTCCTTTGAAAAGAGAGCATTTTTGTCAGGTTGTTCAACACAGACAAGCATTTTATATGCGGAGGTATTGGAGGGTTTTTATGTTGAGTTACTGAATTTTTATTAGAAAAAAAACCCCAAAACTTATCTAATACCAAGGGTAGATCACGTTTTCAGGAAAGATCAGAAACCATTGTCTTGTCCCAGGAACTTTGAAGATCAGATTACTCTGTGTTTATGCAATGTTCTCTGTCTTCAGCAGTTGTATTCTAGTAACTTCTTTTTTAAGTTACTGTAGTTACCTGATTTAGATTTATGTCACATTTTTCCACTAGGCACTCTCTTCAACTCAGTCTAACTGTTCTTTTTTCCATCGCAAGCAAGGCATCTGAGAGAAGGGTGCAATAACAATTCCTGTGAATCTAATCCAACCAGCCACGCTCATTGCTCTATTTGCAGACGTTACTTGACCTACACTGTCATGGCCTTTCCTCCCTCAGAGATTTCTATTAAGAAAAGACGAGACTTGCATCCTTCAAGGTTTAATACTCATAATTAATCCTTGAAAGATTCCAAGGATCCTCCAAGGATCTCCACTGTTATCAACATGACATCCAGACAAATGAGCATGAGTGAAAGAAGAGTTTACAAATTTGACCAGTATTTTAAACTCATATAAGCATTTTAAGCTCCATGGGCACACTGTCCCACGTATTTACTGCAACAGGCTCCCAAAAGAACCCATTTTATTGCAACAAAAACCAGACAGCAATTCTCACCCTGGTGCACTTCACTGAGATTGAAAGTACACTGGCAGCTATAGTCAGTAAAAAAAGAAAGTAAGGCATTGAAAAATATTACAAGGTGAAGACAGAAAAATACTTCTGTTTTCATTTTAAGCACAGCCCAAATAGCAGCCTTTCCCACTTGGAAAAAATAGGAATTATGAATTAAGCAGAACAGATTTGCATTTTAAGTGACAAACACAAAGTCTAAAAATTGAAATACTTTAATAACTAGTAATTGTGAGATATCCCCTTGCTCATTTACTCTATTTTGGACTAGAAGCTACTCTCCAGTTGAAAGACAGTTTAACATGTTCTGTGAGTTTTCGAGGGTACATCACCCTTATTCTGTAACTCCAGCAACATGAATACAACACTGTAAATAAAATCTTGAATGGTACTATTGAAAGCCCTGTTCTGCCAGGCTGTACTATGCAAATAAATTATTATATGGAGTTACAGAGAGCTAGCACACTGGAAATGCTGCCTCATTCCACAGTTTATCCAGACTTACACATTTAAACTCTTAGGCTACACAAGTGATTTAGTAAAACCAGTCATGTAATTATGTGATAAATTAATAGTTTTGTTTATAGTTGCCTGTAGATTAAGCTATTGGACCATGCATTTTTGTAATAAATATACAATCCCAGAAATACAACTAATTTAAAACTGCACTTACACTTAATGATGTCTTTTCATCCAGATAAAAATAAATGTATGTTCAAGAACAAAACCAATCTCTTATTAAATGGTTTGCAGAATTTATTAGGTCTCTTTTAATATACTCCATACTTTATCAAGCTAGTTGCATATAAAGTGATCTCCACCATATACATTACCGTTTCTGTGCATCATCTAAGAAAAAGTCACCAAAAAGTAATATTTTACAGGTTGCTGTTAACTTTTAATTAACCTAAAGGTGAATCCTTCTGTAATTTAAGACACTAACCTGCACATTGTGTCTAACTGCAATATGTAAATTATGTTTCACAGCAAGCTAAACCTGCATTTCAGGGAAAAAATGTCACTGCCATCTCAACTTCTGAACTTCTACAGTTTACTTCCTTAACACCGCAAAAAATTAATGTGGTGTTCACTCCAAATAAGGAAAAAGTACACAATTCCCTTAAAACAAAGGCTGCTCAGAATACATATGCTTTAAGAAAATTAGGAAACTCCTCCAGTAAAAGGAATTCACCCCAGTAAAAGGAATTCACCCCAAAGTGTGAATGGAACAAAACCTTTTAAGATCTTCTTGGTTAATGCTTGGTCCTGCTCATAAAAAGCAAAACCAGCAAAAAGTGAACTAGTATTGGATATGACTTAAAAGAAAGAAAATTAGAAAAATATTATACCTGCAACAAGCATGTCCCAATTTAGAACAATCTTTTAAAGGGTCTCACACAGATAATTAACAAATAGGTTTTCTAGTATCTTCATAGGACGCTTGTTTACTGGCCAGGCACATACATTGTAAATATACAAAGAATCCAGAGTGCTGAAGTTTACAGAGCACTTAGAGGATTTAATATAACAGAGGTGGGTAGGACACAGGAAAAATATTTAACAACTTGTATAAATATATTAAAATCTCAGCAAGAAATGTAGGAGCCCATGCACACAAGACAGTAAATCGAAGAAAACATTTAAGACTTGACTTCTTTCAACAGCACTGACACCTGAATTCTGGAAAGTCAACAATTTACAGTATCTTATAACCATCTTTCTCCACACAATCTAAATG
Source organism: Callaeas wilsoni (assembly GCA_013398955.1). NCBI lineage: Eukaryota > Metazoa > Chordata > Aves > Passeriformes > Callaeidae > Callaeas > Callaeas wilsoni. The sequence continues at coordinate 165,311 of VWPU01016980.1, read as the reverse complement.
TTCTGAATCATACCGACATTAAACAGCACGTGAACAAGCAGCAGATGCATCAAGGGAACAGGAGCTATATGCATCATGTGGCCCGCCCAGTCAGAAGCAAACATCAGAAAAATTGTTTCTGACAGAGGCAGAGATACAATCAAAAGAGCTAACTGTATACCCGTCATTCTCAAGAGTTAATCCACAGTATGGGAAAGGGGAGCTTTAGGTAAAAATTATGCACCCAGTCTCAGAAATGACAGAAGCACAGATTTATCTTTCAAAAACTGGGTCCATTCTGGACTGGCCTTGATGCACATGCAGTACATTTATTTTCAGAATGCAAGATTAATTGGGAATGTCTGCACTAGTGTTTCGATTGCCGTATTTGTGATGAATGATCAGCAATACCACTCCTAAGAAGAAGCATATGGACCCAACAGTGATGTAAGCAATTCCCAGGAACGGATTTTTGCCTCCCATCCACGAGATGGTGCTTAAGATCATCCTTTTTCGTCCATCAAAACTGTGTACAGGATAATCTGAAAAACATTTAGGAAAACAAGAAGCAAGTTTCCAAATCTAGCTTGATACAAACTGCTGCCTTTGGAACTGGAATTGCAAATATGAAAGATTCAGCTGTTCTTTTTAGGCTAAAACTAATCTGGGCATTGTCAGCTACTTCGAAACAAAGGCCATGTTAGGAGACACGAACCCTGAAGAAGAGTAAAATGTATGATTTTGTGGGTTTATGAAAGTAGCTTCAATAAAATGAGGGAAATATAAATTTTAGTCCTTGTGTATATTTTAGTACCAAATCTTTATGTTCATTCAGTTTTGCATGCACTCCCCACAGTTTTACAGCAAAGGAAAATTCTGCAGTAGCTATATAAAAAGTATCATTAAGTGCTTTTGAATATTAAGAATTTAGAAACTATGACAACCCTCCTTCTATAGTCTTCTGCATTTCTACCTAGCATTTAGTCTGCCCAAAAAAGAATGACAGACCTTCACCTGATGCACAGCTCTGTCATTTTTCTAACCTCCAGAGTCAGTCTGCCTTCCATTACATATTGCCATTTCACCTTGAAGTTACAGTTCTTAAATTCCTTGGCTACCAGCTACCTCTGTTCCTTCCTTTTTTCCTATGCTTGTCTCAATTCCTTCGCAGCACCCAAGCAATCTGATTTCCCTGTCTCTATGAAGCTATTAATGCTATAAAACTAGCACAGAAGTAAAAGATGGCAACAGTCTATCTAGCTCTTGGTGCCAGTTTTCAACCACAGCTCAATACCATCTTTTTTTAGAGATGGGAAGAGGAAAGGCTAGTTCAATCTGAACTTGTAAATATACGCTTGTGTAATCCCAGCTAAGGCCTGCTTTCAAAGGATACTGTATGCAATATCCAAAGAATATTTTCCAGCCTGTAAGGTAGGCTGTAAGTTATTCTTCCTTTCAATGAGACGATACAGCTTGCGAAATGTTGGCAGAGCAGCCGTGCGCATCCACACAATGAAGTCCTCATTGATAAAGCCATTGTTGTCAGGGTCTGAGTCCAGCATATACACTGGCTTGGGCCAGTTCACAGGTTTTGTTGTGCCTAGGATTAAACAAAAAAAATGAAGTATTCCAAATACAGGACTGAGTAACATACTGGTTCGTCAAAATCCATTATAAGATCACAAAAAATCACATTAACTTCTGAACAGTATGAACAGACAGGCTGACTCACTACTATTGCAACACACTGGGCTGTTTAAGAACTTTTTATTTTGCAGTTTAAATAGTTTAAATTCTATAAATAAATAACATAATTCATGACAGCACCGTCCATTTGTTTAAACAATTCATGCAGGTAGGAAGTCTTGTCTCAAAGCACCACTTGCTGGATAATTCTCCATTTTGATGATACGTCCTCTGCTCACCTGGTAGAATCTGAGAACCATTTCCTGAACTGCGAGCAAGTAATATTGTAAACATCATTTCAGATTATGTACAAATGCTTTCGCTAATGTTATTTGAAATACAATTCCACATTGTATTAGGGTAACGTATCTGCTTTTCCAAGGGTAGCCATCACACTGACAACATGTAATTTGGCTATGCCTAAGCAAGAAAACCACATCAGATTAAACCTGAAGTTATTATATACCTTGCATAAGCAAACATGCTCTTAGAGCTCTAAGAAGACCTTTCAGACATAGCAGCCAAAGGAAACTTTTATTTGCCAAACTGTATATAACTTAACAAATGAGACACATCAGTCACTTCTAATAAAAAAAAAAAATCAGTTTTTCTAGAGAATAGCACAACCTAGCCATAGAAACATTTAAATGAAAAACTCCATATGAAGAGTTTCATTTAACAACTGCAGGATTTCTTTGTAAGTTAAATCCAAACACAACAGAACTTGTGCTGGTCTTGACTGGAATAAAATTAAATTTCTTCACAGTAGCTGGTATGGGACAATGTTTCGGATTTCTGCTGGACACAGTGTTGATAAAGAGTGATGTTTTTGTTATTGCTAAGCAGTATTTGCCAGCATCAAGGCCTTTCCTGCTCCTCACCTCACCCCACCAGTGAGGAGACTGGGGGTCCAGGAGAGACCAGGAGGGCACACAGATGGGATAGCTGATCCCAGCTGACCAAAGGGATATTCCACACCATATCACATCAGGCTCATCAAAGAAAAGGGCAGGTAGAGGTAGGCACAGCCTGCTTTGGCTCAGGGACTCGGATCGTGGTGAGCAATTCTTTTCTTTTGCATTACCTGTTTTTCTTGGGTTTTATTTTTCTCTCTTTGTTGTCTTTTTGGTTTGGTTGGTTGTTTTTAACTACTAAACAGTCTTTATCTCAACCTGTGTGCCTTCTCACTTTCAGCCTTCCAATTCTTCCCTCCCTCCCACTGAGCAAGGGCATGATTACTGAGACACTGTGTGATGCTTAGTTGCCAAGTGGTGTTAAACCCCAGCAGTGTACATTACACATTTTTTAGTATTCAGGGTACAAAAAACTACAGAAATTAAAAACTACCATATTAATTATTACAGTAAAGGTAAAAACCAAACACTTTTCACCAGAAAGTTGCAGCTTTTATTACTTAAAGACAACTTTTCAAATAGCAAAGTAGTCCTTAGCTTGGATTTCTTCAGAAAACATTTATTTAGCACATTCAGTAAAATGTCAGTGAGGCAAAACTCTGAAATCAAAATGTGTTTGAAATCAAAGCTGAAATCAAAAGGTGTTTGAAGGATTTTGCTGTTCTAAAAATTTTGCTTTTTTCTTTTTTTACCTTGGAAAAGCGCAGTTAAGTTGTTTCCATCTCCTGTAGGATTCCTGAACTTTACATTTTTATCTGTCCACCATGCAATGCCTTTTTTGATCAAAGTAATCGGAGTCCTTGTGTCATTATCAATGCGATATAACTCCAGTGTATCTAAAGACAAAAATCAAATTAGAAGACCAGCTGCAGAAACTTTCATTAGACAGATGATCTTGATAAGCAGTGAAACAATTACCTCCAGGAAAAAACAAAGCAAAAGTAACTGGGCAAGGCATTTACTATCTGCCTGACACAATCACAAGTTGTTCTAAAGGAATTAATGTATATGAGATAGCAGTTTGTTATCCATATATGATATCTATGTTTCTACATCACAGCAGCAGCAGCTTCTCACAATAGGTATTTCCATCCTTTGCGTGCTATGAGATTAAATTAATTCTCTTAGCAATTTTGAAACAAGTAACAGCAGTACAAGACATTTATTTTATTCTGAATAACGAAAATGTGTTAATTCAAAACAATAAAGCCCACGGTATCTTTAGTCAGAATGATGTGCAACACGAGAAGACATACACTAGATCATAGACCCATATAAATGATAACTTAGAAGTGTTACCGTACCATTAAACATACTGTTGGCAATAGCTCCACAGGGAGCAATGGGTTTGTCCTCATTTGTGCGGTAAGGCTCACATTCCTTACTTGGATTCTGATAGTTAGAAAGAAAAAAGGCAAATGAGTCTGGGCTAGTTTATACAACTAACTTGGTTTTTACTACATGATCAGCATGAAATTTTATAATACTTTACAGTTATTTTCAGTAATAAATTCACAAAATATAAATTCCTTATGGTTGCCTTCTGTCATGCAAAAAATTCTAGTACCTCATTATCATGAAACTAAATAGTCTATGTGGTGATTTATGCAATAGTCAGAAATTAGTTGCTAATTCACATCCAAGCATGAATACCTACAAGTAGTGAACTGTTGTCTCCATTTAGCTGGCTGTCATCTCGAGATTTCACGTAACGACGGTGGTTTTGATAGAAGTTGGAAAGTCCGTAATACATGAATACATTGCTCTACAAGAAGCAAGATGGGGAGAGAGGGATTTTCATTCACACAAACCTGCAATTTTAGGCTCTTAAACTCTTAGGTTTACAGCGACATTCATAAAGTAAGAACCTCAATCCGTTCTTCATACTGAGTATGTAAAAGTACTATTCTAACAAGGCATATAAACATGCCACCAACTATCAGAATGATATTCACCAGCACCAATCCCAATACTTGTCTTGCCCGATGTAGAACCCTCACTTGTAAGCCTCATTTGCCTCCATTCTGCCAGAAAGCACTTATCTGGTATTTCCAATTCCTGCTGAACTGAGATTTTGTAAATCATACAGGAATAGTTGATCTACTCTCCATCTATGTGACACATAGGTAACTCTGAATGTGTAAAACACAAGCATTCCACTCAATGTTGTACACTTCCAGATAAACAGAGGCATTAAGAAACATCTCATCCCTGCTGATGAAAAAGGGAACACAAAAATCAGGTCCAAGTTCAAAGGAAAACTAAAAATAATCCTCTAAAATAGAAAAAAAAAGAAAAAAGGAAAAAAAACCCTTAAGTGATAAAACTTTCATTTCCAATATGAAATACATCATATAAACCATTCTGACTTCATCCTGCATACCTCAAATGAATGTTCCAGTGTGAAATTGATGGTGCATCTACAAGGGGGTGTGCTGTCCCAGGACACATTTAAGCATTTGTTGCAGGGACTAGAAGGTTCTGTTCCCGTATAGTCAATCTGTAACAGGAAAAAAGCGATTAATTTAAAATGAGAGAGTAAAGAAAAATTATTATTAGGCCAAAGAGTTGTTGTGGCATTTATTTTGCAATCATATTATATCTCAACACCAAGAGCACATTCAGGCCTATCTGACAATCTCAAGTCTCTTCCAACCTTAACTATTCTATGATTCTTCAAGAATCAAAAACTTCTTACTATATGCTTGACTTCAGATGCAAACAAATTTAACACTGAGGTGAAATTACTCCTGGAGCAAAACCAAAAAAAACCAACAACGCCCCCCCCATAGCCTCAACCCCACTTCAAACCAACCAACAAACCACACCAAAACAAAAAAAGCAGACACTCCAGACAACATGTTTCCAAACACACTACCACAAGCAGATCTCAGCTTTTACATGCCCTCCAGAGTGATTAAGCTTTTAAAAGTCTAGATACTTAAGAAAAAAAAAATTGTATTAGAAAACTTGCTTTGTTGACCATTTTTAGCCACCTAATTGGGAGATTAAAAAAAAAATTTAAAATCACTTAATGCCCAAATTGTCCTAAAACAGGAAAGATTAATACGTCAATACTGCTTTAAGAATGGTAAAATAACCACTATATGGATAAGAAAGATGGTCAGTATTAATCTGTCTTATGCAGTATTATCTGTCTTGAATAGTGTAGCCCAAAAAAACCTGTTTCTTAAAATCTGTGCATTCAGCCTCAGCAGCCACAAGCTCACCCTACAGTCCAAGCCAACTCAAGTGGCTTGACCACATTAGCCCTTTTTCACATGTAGCTGCAGCAAGTGTGGCAGAAGAAAGCTTCCATCTGCCTATAGAAGACATATTTTTCCACTTACCATGAATTACTTATTTTAGAATTTAGACTCAGATTGGTGAAATATATACCTCACACTTACTGCAAAAAAAAAAATGTTTAGCAGCAGTAGCATTTAAACTACAACATCTATACAGTTATATGAAAGGCTGCTGCAAGTGGTTTGTCCTGAATTATGTTTGTAGTGAAAGGCATAACCAAGAACTAGTGATCTGTCCTAAAATTCATATTAAGGTTAGCTACAACAAACACACAAGGTGTGTTCAGGAAAGAACTGAAGCCTATTTTCCTCTGCATCTTCTCCAGTATCTATTAAGCTGCAACCAGTTCCAACAGCAAGCACTTTTACTGATTGGCATTTGCTCTGCTGCCAGAACAAAATCTACATCCTAATGAGCCTAGCTGAAACTAGACAGCTTCAGAAGCTATTAGCTGGCAGAGAGAGAGGGAGATTGAGAGAGGGTCACAATCTTTGTTCCTCAGCTGAACAAGATATTAAGTTTATGCTGATCCAGAAATAGCACTGCTGCAGCAGCCATGACCAGCTCTGTTTAGCTACAGCACACAGACCCCACTGCTGCCTCTCAATGAACAATGCATCTCATTTGTTGAAGGCTAACTCGGGGGTGAGTGTGTTCTGCTCAAGTACGCTGAAGCAAGCATTTCCTTTAGAAAGAACTTGCCAGTGTGAGAAGAAGTTTTAGATCAAGAGCACACACTAAAGATTAAGGCTGCAAAAAACCTGAAGACTTCACTTTTAAAAACATAATTGACTAAATTCTGTGGAGCATGAAATTGATGTATATGGACGCAGAACCATGTTTTTGATGACTGTTACCAGTTTGCATACTACCAAGGAGCTTTTCTCTACACTAACTGCCAACATAAGTGTTTTTTCCTGCATCCACGTTTACAGATTACATTCAAGAGAGAGCTTATTTAAAAGGATGAAGGCATTCATCTTCAATTCTTGACAAAGTAACAAAACCACTTTGACTGTGAGAGCTAAGGATTGACTTTGGAGTCCAGGGCAAGAACCTGCATGACCCCACTGTTCTGTCCCCTGGGATCGGCCAGCATCTGACAACCTGACACAGCAAGCCCTTCCCAGAAACTCCAGATTTAAGGACACTGGGTATAACCAAGTTATTCCACACCAATGGCCTTTCAGCTGACATACACCTATAGAAATAACATAACTACTGCATACACATATTCTCCAAACTATTTGTGATTTTGCAGGCTTCATATTTGTCACATATTTTCCTACTCTGCTTGACCATTTCTTGTATAGAAGGCAATCCATAAATCTGGTCCTCTTTGCTGTTCCTCTCTGTAGGTTTTATTAAGTTTTGTATCATTTCTGACATGGGGCTACAGGAACTGCACACAAGGCTGAAGATGTCGGCAACATAATATACTTACTTTCAGTTTCCATTCCTAGCCACGCCTTCAGTCAATCTGGTTCTTTAATCTACCATTATGCATTTCAAGGAAGCAGTCACAGCACAAAGATCTCTTTCCTACACATTTAGTACTTTGTATGTTCCTCACATTTTATCATACATTAATATGCTCTGTCAATGCTTCTTATTCACTCTGTATATATTAAAAAAAAACCCAAAACACAAAAAAACCCACCCCCAGGAAATACAGAACTCTCTCACCCTTCAGTAACAGGCAAAAAGACATTTACACAGCTGATTAATTTCTACCCAAATGAACCAGTTTCATGACAGACCCAAGACAAATGCCTGATTATACCCTTTTGAAACTATGAAACAATGCTAGAGAAAACACAACAAAAACCTAATATACTTAATTCTAATACACTCTAAAAACTAATTCTAGTACACTTAAGCTGTTGGAAATCTTCCACATTTGAATTCAAGACAGCTTATAAAGGAAATCAATGGAAGAGGTACATTTTGCAGCTCAGTCCTTGCACCTGTATAAGAACAGCACAGTCCACAGAGATACTAACGGCTACCATATCTTGTTTCAGGAAAGAGTGACTTGAACCTAAATATGTATTTCAGGGTCATAAATTATACATCCTATTCAATTCCAATACATAAGTTTATAGGCACATACACACATTTAAGCTGCATGCTACTGCCTAGGAGCTAGGTGTAAATAACTACCTCTGCTTCCTCCCTCGCTTACATTTCTAAAAAAGCTTAGTCACTGCACGTAGCTTCTAGATATCTTGTCTCCCACAGCTAAACTTACAGCTATTTGTGAATAACTTTTGGAAGTTATAACAAAAGTCAGCATTCTAAGCAGGGACATATGTCAGCTAAGCATATATGTGATAGCAGTGTCTCAAACTGCACTCCTCACCGGTGTTTAGAGCCCAGATGCTAATCCTGATCAGTAAAATGCTTTATCTGTGTTTTGCTGCTGCAACTGTAAAGCCTTTTTCGATTTAAACTTATTTTGTTTTGAAATTCAGCTGCCTTTAGGATGATAATCTCACTTGCAGAATGTCACTGGATACGCACGTCATAAAACTTGTATGAAGATCAGGCAACAGAACACGTGTTTCCTCATTCTGACTTACCACAGACTCCAAAGTCTCTTCTGTCCTCACAAAAGCCTAACTATCAGATTTTTGAGAATTTCATGAGGTGAAAGAGTAAATCCACAGAGCAAAACTAATGAATGAAACTCGTTCCAGTCTTGAGTATCTAGAAATTAGAGAGGATTGAAGGCCAGGACCTGCCAACTGGTCTCCAACACGAATGGTTATGACTGCTGTACAGACACAACCTGATTGTGTAGGGGAGTGTCGGTCGTGCTCCCAGCTCACCTATGGCTTTTGTGACAAATGTTAGGTGGGAACCACTCGTTTTTGGCTTCTATTGGAACTTACCAGGAGTACCTGACTGAGCTGCTTAAGCAACAACGGTATATAAAAATCCTGCATACAGCAGCAATATAGGCACAAGAAGTCACTTACATTTTCGGACTCATGAAACTGATGCATTTCTTGTTCCCATAGATCAATGCAGATTCAGTCATAATGGAAAAAGGCTATGTTTGTCCAGTTACAATCATCTGAAACTTCATACTGCTTTACTGTAGAAATGGCTATTTTAAATGCAATTGTCAACAAAAATCAGGGTTAGCAAGGATTTTTTTTTACTTCTCTCCACTGTCATGTTGAAAACGTCCAATCATATTTACTTTAAATAGGCTACAACATGACAATTTAAAAATCTATGAGCCCATGACAAGTTGGCCATGTTCTCTGAAGCACTTGTGCCAATTTTCAGATGTTCAGCATAACCCCAACACTTGATATAAGAAGCAACTATTTTCCAAAAAATATGCTTACATACAAATTTCGATACTGTAAAATACACTTCAGCTTTTGGGTTTTTCCCTTCTGCTTTTCTCCTTGACTGTAACTGTAGATTTTAACATAAAAGGGGTTAAAATTGGTTTTGTTATAACATTATTTGCATTTTAAAAGAAATACGAAAACACCATTAATTCCCTACCTCATGATTTCTTTAGCTAATTGGGCTGCACTGCCAAATTACTGCCACCAGCCAAGCTACTGTCTTAAACACTACTTATTCGAAAGTGACAGCTTAGTCCAATAACTGGAGTGATTTGATTCACAGAAATTCATATTCTCCAATACAACAACACAACAAACAACTGCACACCTTCTCCCTTACAATCAATCTCAGTCACATTAGCTCACCGAAACTAATAATAGCTGTCAATTGCTTCTCAAGGCTATCTCTAAGCCCTGTGGGTTATTTCCTTACAACACAAACTGGTTCTGTTATCAGATGGATCCATCTGTGATACACAGTTCAGTTTTCAGCTAACGCTCAGCAACCTTTCGCAGCAGTAACATGGCTGATTATCAGATGTAAATGACTCGGGTTTTGTAAGTGTTAATTAGAAAAAAAGCACACTCTTCGATCCTTGTTTCCAAGCTTACTCTGGACATCCTGGTCTTCCATACAGCACCTACAATATTAAATGATCGGTGCTAGTAAGAATTACAGCAATACATTCACCACAGACCTTTGTACTGAAAATACAATTACTTTGGAACAACTGAAGAAATATAATGGACAGCCACAGGCTACCCCAAGGATGATGCGCATACTTTCCGTACCGCTGAGGAAAAAAAAACGTGCACTGGGCTGTGTCAATTAAAAGCTGGCAGTAACTTCCCTCAAAGTTCCCTCGGGAGCACTGGCAGAACTCACAGAAGGGCTAGAGCCTATGCGGAGATGACTGTCAGATCGGTGTCTGCTCAGGGTAATTAATGGAAGCTCTGCTGACGAGCACAAACCTTACGGCGGATGGGAGCCGGCCGGGCGCCGTGTCGGCTCCGCACAGAACCGGCCTGGGTGCCCGCCGCGTCCGGGCGGGACGGGAGGGGACCGGATTTCCCGAGCCGCAGGTGGCCTTCGGGCAGGCGATCCCCGCTCGCCCTGCCCGGCCCGGCCTCCCCGCCGGGTCCCGGGTACTCCCAAAGCCCCGGCCCGGGCACCCCCGCCCCGCGCACCTCGTACTCGCGGATGTTGTTGGAGGTAACGAAGATGCCGATGCCGATGGGGATGAAGATGAGGCCGATGATGAAGAAGGCCGGCAGCACCGTGCCCGCCGTCAGGATGGGCTGCCAAGCCGGCAGCCGCTGCTGCTTGAACGCGGTGTTGTCGGGCTTGCGAGTCTTCACGGCGCCGCCGCCGCCCACCGTGCCACCGCCCGGCACCCCGACGCCGCCCGAGGGGTGCCCGTCCACCTCCTCCTTGGCGCTGTAGTTCACCGCCATGGCACCGCCGCCGCCGCCGCGCCACACGTGACCGCGGCACCACGTGACCGGGGGCACCGCGCCTGCGCACTCGGCGCGGCAGCTGCGGGACGGGGCAGGGCGCGCGCGGGGGCAGTGACGTGCCACGGCCGCGCGGCTCCCCGGTCATGGAGTCCTGGAATCCTGGAGTTGTGGAGTCACGGAGCCATCGAGATTGAAAGAGACCCGCAGGATCATCCAGTCCAGTCATCCCCCGGCACTGCCACTGTGACCGCTAAACCACGTCACCAGTGCCAGATCGAGTCACCTCTTGAACACCTCCAGGGATGGTGACTCTACCGCCTTCCTGGGCAACCTATTCCAATGCCTGACCACCCTAACAGTGAATATTTTTTTTTCTAATACCTAATTTGAATCTCCCCTGTCTCAGCTAAGGCCTATTGTCCTCACTGCAGGCATGACAGAACAGGCTGGTCTCCACCTCATCCCAAGCTTTTCTCAGAGTTGTAGAGAGCAGTGATGTCCCCCTGGAGCCTCCTTTTCTTCAGGCCGAGCTCCCCCAGCTTCCTCAGCGGCTCCTCACAGGACATGGTGCATGTGCTGGCCAGGCAGGCTCTGCTCTGCTGCACTTAGGGCAGGAGCCCCGCCGCCTTGTGCCCCGGGCTGGAGTATGACCCGGGCCCGTGGCCTTGTCACCCGCACTCAGTGTTCCAGGAGGGTCCCCCTGTGCTTCATCCTCCCTGTTGCCGTGAGGAGTGGTGCCAACCCAAGGCAGCGTCCATTGGGCCAAAAATGGAGAAGTCAGGTTCAGCTTCCTACCCTCATAAATAGGTTCAGTGCCTCTGTAGAAATGTAATAATGCACAAGAGTTTTGAGAGCTTCTCTTAATGGAGCTGTGTCTGCTGACCACCGCTTTTGGGAGCTGTTCTGCTCTGTACTCCTGCTCTGCTGCCAGGAGGTGTGAGTGAATCAGTGCAGTGGATACAGAATCACAGAATGGGCACAGTTGGAAGGGACCACAGAGGGTCATCTGGTCCAACCCCTCTGCTCAGGGTCAACCCAGAACACATGGCACAGGACTGCATCCAGATGGTTCTTGAATATCTCCAGTCAGGGAGACTCTACAACCTCTCTGGGAAATCTGTTCTGGTGCTCCGTCATCTGCACAGTAAAGAAGTTCTTCCTCATGTTCAGGTGGAACTTCCTGTGCATCAGTTTCTGCTTGTTGCCTCTTATTCTGTTGGTTGGCACCACTGAGAAAAGTCTGGCTCTCTCCGACTCTTGACACCCATCCTTTAGATATATATGGATGTTGTTGTTTTCCCTTAGGAGCTAATCTGACTGCACTAAAGAGAATCACAGAATCAATTAGGCTGGAAAAGACCTCTGAGGTCACTAAGTCCAACCTTTGACTGAACACCACCATGCCAACTACACCATGGCACCGAGTACCATTTACAGTCTTTTCTTAAACACCTCCTGGACCAGTGACTTCACCACCGCTCTGGGCAGCCTGTTACAATGGTTAAAAGCCTTTCCGTGGAGAAGCAGTCACCTTGTGGAATGCAGTGTGGGAGTATGTGCTTGTATCCCAGGATACCTGCTTTAGCAGGCATTGCTCAAGCTAATGCAACATTGAAAGTCCACATCCATGCTTCTCACTTCATTAGCACTTCTGCATTAAAGTCTGTTTTGTGAGGACTCTCTAGTCCTTCCTACGCAGTCACTCTGGAGTGCTGCAAAATCCACATTCAGCAAGTATTTATGTATTTACTTGATTTCAAGGAAAAAAATAATTAGAACTATTTAATTAAATAATTTAATAAGCATGGAGTCCAATCTGCAGACTTTTTAGCTGGCTGTGGAACAGTTTTCATAAAAGAAACGCCTTTTAGTTCTCTGGAGCACCAAGAGCATCAGCCAAGACCACTGGGGGGAGCACATGACTTGTGCAAAATGTATGTCGCTCTGCAGGCACAAAAGGTGTCTTTGTCACAGACAGCATAGGAAATTTGGATATATATATAAACATCTAAAATTTAAGTATTAATTCGGTGCCTAAATAATTATATAGGGTAAAAAAGTTAATCATATTCCTTGTGTCATCTGTGCTAAAACTATATTTCATTCCTAATTTATCTTTTCCACTATCTTATGGACCCCAACTTTTGCTGCCATTCCCCCTAGACAAGCCCCTTGTTGCTAGTACCACCCTTTCCTTTATTATCTTCTGTTTGCAGTTATTACCTTTAGCTATAGTAACTTTTATTCCCACAGCCTCACAGAGAATCCAGGGAGATGCAGCCTGGGATCCCAAGAAAACAAGACTGCTTGTAAACCTGTGGTGAGAGATGGCAAGAAATTTCTCTGGCAGCAGGATAATCAAGAGGCAATATTGGGAAGCTGGGACCTGATACTCCCAGGTGTGAGAGGACTTGCAAGAAAGGGCAGGTTAAGTTTGTCCAATTATGTTTCACAACAAGACAAAAGGAAAACTCATGGGCTGTAGAGTTTGTCTCTAGAAATCCAAGTATTTGAGATTTTTTCCTAGATTGTAACTTTATATTTTATCATTATAATTATATGAACACAGGTCTTGCAGTCCTCTTTAGACAGTAAGAGATCTCTAAGGGAAAAGTAGATCTTTCACTGGTTTTCTGTTGCTTAAAAGCTACTGATATCTATAGCCCAAGGTAGCCTCTACATTATCTTAGTATGAAAGCACTTCCTAATTATCTCCTTTAAAATTACAGTATTTGTAGAAATTAATCACATCTTTAGTCTGTATTAATAGATTTCTTCATGAGTGTCCCCAAAATACAGTGGCTAATGCAATTTTTTTACATATTTGTCTTAGATTCACATCCAAGTTAAGTAATGTAAAAAATTGACCAGGAATATAAATGCAAGATGAAATCACCAGTCTCTTACTCCCAAGCGTTGCAGTTCATCAAAAAGATTTTAAAATCTAAATTATTCTAATACACCATGTTTGTATTTATGCTTTAAACAAAGCTTTATTTTGGGAAGCTTAAAAACTTAAGTGCAAACCCATAAATGTTTATGTATTTGTTTATGAATCATAAACTTACACTCATACTGAATTGATTTATATTAAAATCTAGACAAGGAAAAAGATTTTCTACTTTGATTGGGAGCTTTTAAATCTAGACTCAATTCCAGAATAAGATTTTACTTATGTCCTACTCATATTTAAAAGCTGAAGTTTATTTCAGGCATGTCACCGTCACTTTCAAATAGCCAGGAATTTCAGTCCAGCTGAGCTCGGTGTAGAGCTCAACATGAATAGGTTTGGATTCCCAAGAAATGTTTTGAAAATAGAAGATCTGGGTCACTACAATGTTCATTCTGCTGTGCAGTAAACTGAAGTGTGGCACACACTAACCTTTATTCACCTCAGCTGTATTGCTCTCTAGAAGCTGGAATTCTTCTCAGCTTGCTCTAAAATATGATCTACAGACACAGCTACGTTATTGGCATACATTGTCTGCTGTACAAAAAAAAAAAACCCACTCCTTAAAAAACATGGTGTACCAGCTAAGTATAAGCTATACCAACAAAATTACTCTTCTGCCAGGATAAGCAGCACTTATTTTGATTCCTCAGTACGGCTGTATTAGTAAACTTCTCACAATGAAGATCAACTCCAAGAAAGCTCAGTCCCAGAATATCCTGCTTCTCTAGAGTGTCAGCATTTGCTGCAGAACTCATACGTAAAAGGAAAAACAGCTCTCCCGGCTCCCATGAAGACCAAATTGACTACTCAGCAGTGTGATATTCCAGCTTCAAAGATGGACCAACCTAGTCATCCCAGTGGGATGCTGCATTAATGCACTCTTTCTGGCATCTCACAGCACATCTCCTGCAAGCAACACTGTTTTCCTTTCCAAAAAAAGTAATTTCTCCCAGTAGCTTCTGCAGTTAAAAAATCTGCAGTATTTTAAGTATGTGCCAATGACTTAGATTAAAAATCATTGGTTATGAAATGTATAAGAAAAAAAGACACTGCCTGGATTGCATGTAGCTTTATGTATTATTCATTCAAAAATTATATTAAGTATAGCTGCCACGGAACTCTCTGGATGCTATTTGAGACGCTACAGCCACCAATGTAAAAGGGGCCCCTCAGAGTGTGGCAGAGTGCCTGGTGTCTAGTCCAGGGCTAAAGATTCTGGCAGTACCAGTCAAACATCTCTGCCCATGCTGTGAAAGCACAAGGTTAGAAACAACTAAGTCATTTAGGGCTTGGTGATTGATCCGTGTCTGTACCATAACTTCTGAGCCTACAAGAAAGATGGAGAGAGGCTATTTGCACGGGTGTGTAGTGACAGGACAAGGAGGTATGGCTTCAAACTGGAAGACAGTAGGTTTAGATTAGATACTAGGAAGAAATTCTGTACTGTGAGGGTGATGAGGCATTGGAACAAGATGCCCAGAGCAGCTGTTGAACAGCTTTCCTGGAAATGTTCAAGGCCAGGTTGGATGGGGCTTTGAGAAACCTGCCCTAGTGGAAGGCGTCCCTGCCCATGGCAGGGGGATTGGAACTACACGATCTTTAAGAGCCTTCCAACCCAAACCATTCCATGATTATAGGAATCAGTTTTACCCTTCACATCACTGTGACACTGTATGAGACATCAGTCAGAAAAAGGAACTTTTAAACTCATATTCTGTCCCCATAAACAAATACATAGATAGGCACTGCCAGCCTTAAGAAACTGGAGTTGAAATGCAAACACCTGATTACATTTGCATAGTTGTGAAAATTTATTAGTTACAGTGTAATGAAAATCAACTTTTTTGGTACAGGCAGAAGTAAAAACATACTTTATATAGAAAAAAATCACAGCTTTAAAAACTGACTTACATTGTTTAAAATGAGTAAATCTGGTGGTATTTCAAGGCATTGGACTTTAATGCTTAATTTTATGCCAAACCATCACACAGTGCAAGAAATATTCTGCAACAAGTTCCATACAGCAGTCTTCAGAGTATTTATTCTCACAGAATCTCATGGTGGCAAAAAAATGTACTGAATACTTTTCCTTTTAAACAGAAAACATTGCTCAACTTACATTTTTCTTTCTTCACATACTCTCTATTACAAAAATATCAAATTGCAAATTTGACAGTGTATTCTACAAATAAATGCATCATAAGCAACAGGAATTGCAACTTTGGGACAGCTACTTTACAAAGTGTATTATAAAAATAAATTATATGGCAAATATCAAACAAAATCAAGCACGTGCCTCAGGCTTTGCAAATAAAAGTGAAATTTAGCTGGCAGAAAGACTGCTGCTCTCTCTGTGATTAGATACTTTTAAAATACCAGCAAGGCCATTCATTTTTTAAAGCTCTACCAAGAAAGAAAAAATATATAAAACCTAATGGAAGCACTGAAACTTCCACAAATAATCAGTAGCACAAGTGACCCTGGTGTTGATGGCAGAGAGATTCTAGTGATCCATCCACGGTCTCGGAGGGTAGTGCACACAGAGAGCTCTAGCGGGCGGTAACTCATCTAGAGTTCACGCGTAACTGGTGAATGATGACACTCTCTAAAAGAAAAGAGAGCAAAACATTTGGGTTTATGAAACTATACACGCATTGCAACTTACTTTAAAGAAGAACAATTACAGTGGCAGTGCAAGGCATTTTTCTAAAAATGTCTTGCAGACTTACTCTCACATCACTGCTTGATAAAACTGTCCTGGCTAATGCTACAAAGGGAAACTAAATTAGTACCTTTCAAGGGCTCAGAGGGCCTTGGCTTCCACTTCAGTGTCAAGACCATAATTTGGTTGTCCGTAGGGAAAAAGCAGTAATACAGTTGAATTGATTAAAGCACAGGGACACCAAAGTTCCAGTTCCACACCCAGACTAGGTAGAGGAAGACTTGGAGTAGGATGTCTGGTGTCTTGTCTAAGCAAATTCATCATAAATCTGGTGGCAGTTCATAAATGGGGATGAGGAAGAGGTATGGGGTCATTTCTCATCTTTTTAATTTAAACTTGGCTTAGAAGCCTATGCTGAATTTATTCAGCAAGTCTTCTTGAATTTTGCTACTGACTTTAATGGGGATAAATTTCAGCCACAGCATGCAAAACTTAAGTTTTGGCATTTTCTTCAAAAGCCTGGAATTAATTTTGCCCTGTATGTAGTATCAGAGGTCCCTGATCCTGATTAATCCCTGGGCTCTGCTGAAGTACTAATGGCCTGGTCTTCTGTTCTTTTGCCTATATACATAGCTCTTACAGGCAACTTTTTTAATATAAGAATTTAACTGGCAATTTACATTTTTCTCTGAAAAGGTGTATTTTATGCATTTCAAATAATGTAATTGTACCAATACTAATTAAATCATACAGTAATACATTTTCAGAAATATTCATCTTAATTGAAATTACTTTTGTTACCTTCCTTCCTTAATAGTCTGAAGCTCTTTCAAAATTTACATGATCCAAGAAATGACACTAACTATATCATTTTTGCCTTTTACATTGTTATTGACTTCTGCCTTTATCTGCTTCCTAAATAATATTTGCAAGGTGTTTCGTGAAGTTACATTTTAAGAAGAAAGAAAAATGAAAATATTTTCCATGTACTCTTACTGCCAGAACTTTGCCACTAGATGGCAGACCCCAGCGCTGCTTTTCATACGTGGTGAAGCAAGAGCAGGGCTGAGGCAACGTCCAGTAAAATACGTTAAGGCAAATGAAATAATAGAATTTCCCGAATTGAAAGTATTTATTTTCCATAAAATTTATCAATAACAAATGATTTTCAACAAGAAATACACACCAGTTCTACCACATTTGAGCACTGACTGTGAAAGAGCCACAAACTAATGTATGATTTTACCTTACAGCCTGTGCTGTTCTAACTTGAAGCTCTTGTGGAATCTGATGTTAAAAGCTGCATTTACATAACATCAGACTATAACCTCAGGCGAACTCGCCCCTTAACTTCAATGAGAGTCACACGAACTCTATATGAAACAATTATTTTCTTAATATTCACTGTGCACATTTAATGAGGAGTTTAGACACAAAATTCTAAAAAAATGGGCAGCAGAAAAATACCACGCTCCTTGTTAAGGCTCAGTCACTGAATGAACAGCAAAACTACAGTCGGTGTCTAAATCAGACACCTTTCTCCTACAGACCCAAACCGTAATTGTGCAGAAAAGAGTAGGAGAAATAATAATAATAGTAACAATAATAATAGTAATAATAATATCAAATAATTCCCACTGGTATTTATCTTTCATTCATTTCTCACACACCTAGAGAACACACACAGTTTGTTTGTCCTGGTTGTTTGTATTTGAAATGTGTATATATATATATGTATTACATATACACACACACACACACACACACACACACACACACACACGGTGTAGTTACTAAAAGAGGTGTCTGAACAGTTACTATGCTAAAATTAGAGTAGGGCAGATTTTGTCAGATTTCTTTTGGGCCACCCTCTACAGGAATATGATTATATTTGAAGGATATGATTAAATAAATTTTTCTGGGATTCTAGATGGGAGTATTTCAAGGAGCTATGTATTCACTTAAACTTAACAATTTGTTTTAATGACAGGAAAAGAAAATGAAGTTAATGTAAAACAGCTAATTCTGCTTTCAGTCCTACCGATGTAAAGCAGAACTTCTCGAAGAAACACATCAGGATAACAGTTCATATAATGAAGCACATCAAGTGACATTTTAACATACAAAGTTTAATTTCTCCTTACAATATATACAAACAAATATCACCAGATAATACAAAAACAAATGTACCACAGACAATGCACACCCAAGCAACAGAAGAGAATCATACATCAGTATTTCTATTTTTAAAATCCCAAAGAGGGTTTTTTTTTTGTTTGGAGCACCATTCACACCTGAGTGTTTCATACCTGAGAGCTGATAGCTCTGCACCTGACAGTAGTTAACCCTGGTTACACTTTAAGAAAAAAAAAGGCAAGGTAAGAGCAATGTGTAGGGAGTAAGATTCAAAGTGAAGTTAATATCTATAATGAGAAATACTGCATGTAATTTTGCCCAAGAGAGCTCAAGCAAAATTAAGAGAAAGGAAAACTCACACTGACATGGGAGAAAACCATTCCCCTAAATGAAAACAAGTTCGAAAGATGAGCTCACAAAAACTCCTGCCAGCAAACTACGTGTTTCAAAGCAACTCAATGAAATTGGCCACTGATGTGTAATGGGAACATATAATTGGTCTGAAAATTGTCCTGACTGTTGCAGCTTATGCCAAGTACCTGAAACCCAGCAGGACAGTAGCTTCCCCTATTTAACGACATGCTCTTCCACATCTGATCAGAATTACTGAATATTCATGTAAATATTGAGAATATTTTAGAATGTGTGTGGCATATTTCAAGCAGTGATATATGACTTGGCATCCTGTTGGCACGGATCAACATATTAATGTGGCTTTAGAGATTACTCCTATGGTGGTAATTACTGAGTGCTGTAAGTGGTTTGAGGTTTAAATACAGTAACGTGTACTCTATGGGCATATTACGAAGAGTCACAAAGTGTTTGGTTTTTGAAAAATCACACTAGTCACAGGAAAAAAGGTGGGCAAAATAAATCAAAATCTCTATTTTTCTTCTACCATTTGCTTAGCATGTTTACTAGTCTGCGAGAAATACCCCAGGCATTATGGTTGAAGCTCTGTGACGCTTCTTTTTCAGTCACACTTACTCAAATGTATTGATCTACTATGACTACATTATCAATACCCATATGTAGCAGTAAGTCTGGTGATGGGATCTAACTTAGGGAGCACAGTAGAAAACTTGTTAGGAACCAGATTTAAAATCTGAGAAATCACCTGGAGAACTGAGGGTGCACTTTCTCAATCCATGTGTGCTGCTCATGAATGGGCTGGCATTTTCCCTGCTCTTCCCCCTCTCCACATTACTGCTGGTCCTAAGGCGTATGTTCCTACTGCTGGGCTTGAATTATCATGACTGCTTATATGGCCATGTCATTAGCCAAAACAGGGCTTCTCTCCAGCTGACATTGAATATGACTAAAAGTACAAAGATTGGTCCTCAGTCATCTTAGTTCCTGACAAAGCATTGTAACTATCATGATTCTAAGTGCATTGTTTTGCTACAGAAACTGTTCCACTTCATAACTAAAAAAAAAAAAAAAAAAACAACAACACAAAAAGAAAAAAAAAAAAAAAAAAAAGAGAGAAAAAAAAAAAAAAAAAAAAAAACCACCAAACAAAATGAGTGAGAAAAAAGGTAAGACAGAGAAAGCATGAGGATGAGTGATTCCAGAAGATCACTTAGGAAGGCTTAGTTTACAGATTATAATCCAGTAATGTAGAATACACAAAAGCCCTGTAAGTAAAGCCCTGATATTTTCCTTTGGATTGATGTGTCAGAGTTTGACTCTTCAGTGCCTAGTAGAATCTGAGGTCTGAACAAAGCTTGTCCTTGTAGCACTTCTGACATCACTCTCTTGTGTTCATTCTTTGATGCTGTATGAAGGTGAGCTCATGCCCTACTCTTCCACACAGTGAGGCACTGCTAAGGTCTTGCTCTTCTTCTCTGCCATCCTTTTCATTAAACTAGAAAAACTTCTTATTCTGGAGACCTCTATTGCTTTGTCAGGTTTGGATGAAACTGGCTGGTGTGTTCGGTGTTATTCATTAGGGAAGGAGAGATGGAGGGATGGATGACCACAGACACTTCATCTTATAAGCCTCCTTTTCAAAAGGGCCAGGCTCAAAGGCAGCCTTTGGAACAGAGACACAAATCTGGGGAGGGCTCCCTCCTAGTTCAATATCCTGACCCCTCAACCACTCTCTTGTTTCTGCTCAGTGAATACCAAAGCATTCCATGCAGAACGGCACAGCCTTTCCAGGAGGGAATGAGAACACCACCTTCTTCCTCCTCAGCTGTCAGTGCCACTAGTGAAGCTGCCTGCAGCTGATACGGGTTTGAGTCTCCTCAGATACTGTTGAGAAGGGGGACGTGTCTCCAACCTTTGAGAAAAGGTTTCAATCAAAAGCTTTTGAAAATAAGCAGCACTACCCCTGCATTTGTGTGGTTTTTGATCTACTAGGAGGCATTCATGATCCTACAGTCACTTTAAAACACCAAGTGGTTTCCTATGCCTTCCTACTTTCTTTTTCTGGCCTGTGTGCCTGGCACTAAGTTACATTAAAGCCAGCCTTTATGCTTTTTGCCAGATTCCTTTTAATTCAGATCAGTTAAGTTCAAACACTTTCGTCAGCTCAAAGGACAACCACATAGTCAGTGAGTACTTTCTTGGCTGGAGGTGACAAAGACAGGACTATAGCTTTTCAGTCCAGTGTGGAATTATATCCTGACTTTAAGTGACCATGAAATTGTGGCTTGACTTAAAAGCCTTGGAGGAAATACAAGAATACCTGCATTATGGATCTCAGTGAGGTTCAGAGGCTGCAGTGCTAGAGTTAAGTCATAACAGAAACACTGACTAGACAAGGGTTCTGGAAGAGCATCAAGAAGATCTTCAGGATGCCTCTTGGGCTTAGGCACTATTTTTAGATTTGGTTGTTTAAATTGCCTTCTGGAGCTGACTTACTGAATGGAGAATCTTACTGTAGTCACTAAACATAACTGTCTTCAGATTCAGAGGAGATTTCAATGTAATACAAATAGTTATGCTTGAACTTTTAAGAGTTCTGAACTATAAGCTTTCTTTTTTCTTCATCTTACCATTCTTCTACCTTTAGGAAACAAGAATATTAGGTCAATTAAAACAGATGTCAAAAGTCATGAGTATAACTAAATACCCATTTTTAGCTAACAGTTCAACCAGCTGCCTGATTCCAACTCTTTAGACTTATGCTGCAGAGCAAAAGTCTGTTTTTGTTGTGCAGCCCCCAGGGAAAAATAACAGGATCCTAAGTCTGACCTGTCTAGAATTTCTGAGGTCTGTCTCATCAAATCCTACTGACTACAGGAGCAACTCCCAGCCTGTGTCTGCACTTCTCGCTCTAGTTGTGCCAGTTTGCGTGCCCTAGATTTCAGGTACTGTGAGGCTGGCTTGTTTCTTCAGGTGAATTAGTTTCTTAGACCTCAAACGAAAACAAAATTTTCAACCACAGGCAGACATAGAACATTGAGTATGGCGACAGTTAACTAAGGAACTCAGTTTCTTTGACACAAGGAAGGCTTAAGGCAGCTGTATCAAGCCACATTAGCTTGGGGATCATGGTCGCAGTAGTATTTAAATGACTGTTTTGACCTTACAACTTCCTTCAGTAACAGTATTTAGAGTGAATATCCAGAAAAAAACCCTCTTTTTTTTTCTTTAAATATCTGTTTAAAAGTCCGTGTTACAATAAGAACAGTAAGATCTCAGCAACAATTTATGGACATACTGAGGCTTTTAAGTGGTAAGAATTACTTGAGAGGATCTGATGTATTTCTGACATAGTAACTCACATTGCTTGCTAATTCCAGTTTCCAAGTTTTATCTGAAGTACTGGGAATAGGAGTTATGAGAAATGCTACTAATATTAATCTGATTTTTGGATGTCATAGGAACCAGAACCTTAAAATTATCAGGTGTTTTATGTGCTACACATGTAAAAAACCAAAACCTACTTTTCTTTTATGTGGCAAAGAAAAAATGCCCTTCACGTGAATAATAAAATGACAGCTTTAAAATGGGGTAATTGTCATATCTAGATCTGAAATTGAAGAGCAATGAAAAGCAGACTGAAAACTAAACATTGCTTCGATTAAATACAATTTTGTTGACATTCTGTGACAGATTCTTTCATCAAATATCTTCTCCCAGGCCAAATTTTGTATTTCAACCACTGGTGCATTTTCCTTTCTGTGAATTTTATTTATAATTTATTGGTGGTCTTGCTTTGTTTTAACCACTGGGCCCTTCACAGCTTGCTGAGGTGGTTGAAGCATTATACAACTTTAAACCCATCATTTATTGGTCTCCTCAGCTTCATTTCTTTTGGTTGTGACTTCCTTCTGTGAAAATTGATCGCTTAATGGAAATGTGCTTTAATAACTCTACTATTATTAAATAAACAATCATAACAATCATCAGCATCCACACCATTTCCATGCAACAATTCTTTAAAACATGCTTAAAAAATGCAAACATACAAATGAGGAAATCACGAAGGGGGAAGGAAAAATGATGAATCACCATGGTACTGTAAGGCAGTCTGCATTTATGAGAAAATACTTTAAACAACAGAAAACTGAGAGTAACTTCCTTACCAAACCCTCTCTCTTTCACTGTCTGTACCTGAGCTGTGCCTTTAGATAGCAGTTCCTGCCACGAGCAGTCTGCTGACTTACCCTCTAAGATAGAAGGATGCTTGGCAAGTAAGGTTTAAATGTCAATAGAGTGAGTTGCTTCACAGCCTTAAGTGGTCTTTGGAGCAGGCACAAATGGATTGTACTGATTTTTCCCAGATAGTGTTTCTCAGGCTTTTGCTGAAGACTAAACACCTTCTGGCTCACAAGCCTTCATCTGAGCCCAGAGCTGGCAGTATCTCAGTGTGTCTAAGTCAGGGACCTGGTTCTAAGTGTTGTCTACAAGTGTTGACTCTCTGGAAGAATTAAGTTGCTGCTTAGCACTGCTGCTGCCAAACGTTGTGCAACATCCCTATGCCCCTGAATTTAATAACTGTCTTGAGAAGGCAGCTCACCACTGAGAAATGGTGATTTTGATGGGAGGCTCCTAGTGAGAAGGCTGGTCATGTGGTGCCCATCCTTCCTCTCTTCCCCTCTCACACCTGAGGTACTGGTTTCACTAAAACAGGACCTCAAGTGCGCTGTCTTCTGGCATTGCTTCCCGAGGCCATGTGGCATTTCAATAATGTGATCAAGGCAGGAAGGAAAGTAGCCCATGCAGCAGCAAAGGTGGAAAGTGATCCGTTAAGGTGGAAAACAATCTAGTAGAAGTGACCAAACTTCCTTTGATCTACTGAAAAGTGACCAAGTCTATCATTAAGAATTCCTGAACTAGATTAATAACCTAGTGCAGTTACCCCATTCTCACTTCCTGGACTGAAAATCTTCCTGGCATGAAATTGACTTTTTAACTTTTTTTTTTTTTAACTTGGGTAAGAAAACAAAAGGATTTTGTTATTTAAGTAGTCAGTGCACACACTAATTAGTTGTTAAGTGACAGCTGCAGGACTTTGTTAGTACAGGCAAACGTGAAGAACTACACAGACAGGGGAGCTGACTTCCATGGCAGCAGTAAAACCTGCAGAACGTACCCCCTGAGCCACCGCCATCAGCCCTGACCCCCGCCCAGGGAGGCAGAGCTGCTGGCTGAAGATTTCTTCAGTTCTATTTTCATAGACTGAGTCTCGGCACGAGGCTCGAATTTTGTCACATTTCCTGCTCCTGGGGCTGCCACTACTGGCTTTCCTGCTTTCATACCTTTTGACACAGGAATGCGGGTGGGTGTAGGTCTCGAGGATGACCCATCCTGTCCTGTCTGCAAAACAGAGAGACAAAAAAAAAATGCCGTGAATTAAGGACTTCTTCTTCTCATGCAGGCTCATCTTACACGTTTCTTTGGTTCTTCATTTACCTCTCAAACAATATCCCAAATCATACTTACTAGCAAAGTAATATTCACACTGGGAATCTGGCCATGGCACATACTGCTAGAGTAGGGCCAAAGCTACAGTTAGGATCAAGTGAGTTTCCAAGAGCTGAGGTCCAATGTTTTGAATCAAGATGTCATAAGGATGGGAATTTGTGCACATCTCCCAGTCTACAGCATGACACAGTGCAGGATGGCCTTAGAGCCTACCACAACATTGGCTTGGCTGTCAAGACAGGTACAATATTAGCATCTTGTACAGACACTAGCACGGGTCCTCAGAACAGCATAGTCACATGAGGCTAATGCTGAACCCAGGGTAACTCCCATGTTTTAGGAGCTGGGGCATGATTGCTCAGCATTATAAATAAAATTGAATTTTACTTCTCAAAGTATGCTGAGGTCATGGCTGGGGCCACTTATTTCTGCACTGGGAAGAGCAGGGGGCTGGGAGAGAAAGAAACAGAAAAGATTTGCATTTCCTTTTCCTGTGGCTGTGGCAGGAGGGATATGGGAAAGGGCTCTCCCCCTCCAAGCCCTAATCAGGACTTGAGAAACTCTAGTGAGGGTGAACCGGCTAACCCAGATTTCCAGGGCAGTGTGGACATGGTCATTTTACTATCTCTGCCAGTTTTCTGCCCTGGATAACAGCCTAGCAAGCACACTTATCCTCAAGTTTGAGTACTTCAGAATTAAAAAAACAAAGAACAGCCTAAGTGGTTGGCTTGGGGCTGACAGACCCAACAGGGCTCCTGTGCCCTTCTGGAGCCCCAGCTGGAGGCCAGGCCAAAGCTATCCCATAGCTTTGAAACTGCAATCAGCACGTATGCTTAAGCAACTGAATCTCACCATGTAAATGCACAAGGACTACTTGCATAGGATAAAAAGACTCAAAAGGGCCAACGGCTATTTTCTGTCTCTCTTGGCCAGATAGTGATGCACATACTCTTCAAGGTCAAAACTGGAGCTATCCCACATGAACCATGACTTAAAGAAAATACTAATAAACATGACAATTCTGAAAGGAAAATGGGCTTTATCTCCTGCAGTGTGCAACACAGACACAAATGATAATGGTGACAACTTCAGTGTCTCGGCTGAATTTCATATGTGCTGACATTTCTCTTCAGATTATGGATAAAGACTTTAATCTCCCAAAAGAGAACAATTCTCACAAGATCCTGGAATCCTAGCTAGACCCACCTGCTAAATGACTAAACTCTGCAACGTATGACATGTAAGCAAAATAAACTGCTGAAATAGACTGCATTGGGGGATGTCAGCTGCAACATGCATTGGTACATTTACTTAAAAATGCTCTACAAAGGAGCATTTTTCTCTCTCAAATGTTTTTCAGCCAGTGGCATCAGAGCTTTCTGTCTGCATCCTGAGCATGCAAAGGAAAACCATTCCTTAATCTTCTAAGAACAGTTCAAAACCCCATGTGTACACTCAAAAAAATCACAATTGGAAAACTTGAATGCTGTCTGCCTGACAGGAAGGAAGCCATTTTCAATAACTAAAAGCAACATTTACAATAGCAGTCTAAAGACTAATATGGAACTCACATGTAGATGTCAAAACAAGTTAGGCCCATACAATTCTGTAGGGCAAAACATGCAAATGCATTCCATCAGCCTTGGAAAATATGTCAACATCCCAGGGAACCCAAATGACAAACATCTTGTACTCCCTGAAAGAGTTCCACAGTGTGTAAACATGAGGCAATCAAATGGAGTAGCTGGAATCTCAGGCATTTCTTCAGCTTTATTCACATGTAAATTATTAACTAAGGATTTGGGCGCTTTCAAGTTACTCATTTCAAGCCTAAATCACTCAAAAGCACTTTGAAAAGAACTCTAACTTGCTTTAAATTTCTTAGTTGCCTTCATTCCAGCATACTAACGTGTTGATCGCATGGAAGCTAATGCCTGCTTCCCAGGCAGCTGCAAAAGCATTTTGTGTTTGCCAAGTGAGATGGCACAAAGGTGCCTCCCCAGCCGGCTGTCCCCTTGGGCACGGGAAGGGGCAGCAAGCAAAGAACACATCCAGTCTGCATCTGCAGCATCTGTGGCAGAGAACCCACACGACTGCCTGTCTCTCCGTCATTTCTTCCAAGAACTCAAAGCCATTCCTTCCAGCCCTGCTTGTCTGTAGGCTGCTGTCTTCTGGTTCATCCAGGAATGTGGCTCCAACCAGAAACCAACCCTTACACAGCTTGCACGGTGTGCCCGAGACGTGGCCCCATGGGACACGGGGTGATGCAAGCTGGATCTGAGCTGGCAAGGCAAGACGTGTTGCTGGAGCAGCACAGGGACCCAGTGAGGTTACACAAGGCATTACTCAGTGTAACACATGCAGCTGCTGTGGTGCAGCCATAATCAGCTCTGACTGCAGACACAGGTGTATTAACCTGTGAAGCTGCAGTAAGGTTGCACAGTCCCCTTAAAGGGAAAAAAGCAAACTGAACATACAGAACATGTAGCATGTTTGAGTAGTTTGTAACAGATCCTGCCTGGTGCATTTTATTGACACACAAAGAGAATGCTTTCATGCACACACTGGCTTCTGGAATATTTTAATTACATAAGTGCTTTTTCAGCATTTGACCAGATCAGGCCCCAGCTTGCTCTGGTCAGAAATGGTTCGGTTCAGTGACCAAGACTGACCTCGTGCAATACGAAATGCCCTGGGCTACTCAAGCAACGTGCATAGGGCTGGTAGACAAGACAGACGACCCAAGGAGCTGATAAAGCAGCTGGAAGGTACATAGCCTACTTGACAGCACTGAAAATGACGCTAAAATAAAGTATGTTTAGGTAACTGAATCCTGAAAGGGTGGGACTTGAGATCTAGTCAACATAGTCAGCAGAGCCAGTGGGCAACGCAGCTGACACAGAAGCTAGCCCTGTCTCAGCTGGATCAACTCCCAGTCACCACAGAGGCAGCACACAGAGGTGCTCCCATGGGGACCGATGACTACAGACTGACTCAGTTGCCCGCACTGAGGCATCTCGTGCCATCTGAGGTGTCCCATCAGCTGCCACTGCAGAAAGGTACAGGTCTGTTATCCCTCCCAGCACATCTCAGCTGCCACAAGCACACAGCCAGCACCACACCACCTCTGCACAGGCAAGTGAGCTGCCCCTGTGCCTCCAGGAGCTCTAGCAGCACCTTAGGGCATACATGGGGCACCTACAAGGAGCTACATTTAGATGCCGATCTCAAAGTGAGCGCAGCCCAATTGCAAGTGGCCGTATAGCTGCATAAACACTTGTCCCGTTCGCTCTGGCACTCAGCAGCTTCTCAGCTGGGCCCTCCTGCCTCGCTCACAGCATGCTCTGCATGGTTGGTGCTGTGCCACCGTGCTGGCTCTGCTGCAGCCGGGATTCCCTCTGCTCCCTGCAGATTTGCATGGCACTGGAGTCACTGTGTACCCTGGCAGCATAAACAGCTGGCACTCAATGCCAGGCTTGTAGGAGGTGGGGAGCACAGGGATTAAGTGATTAGAGGACTGACACCCATCCTGGTAGCCAAAGAAGATCCACATTCACCAGCAATCCTATAACCAAACGTAAGACCTAAATCAAAAAACAGGATATAGGCACCACTGGTTTGGGTTTTTTCACAATGAACACTTGGTTTTATTCTGTAGGATTTTTTCTGCAAACTATATGAAATGTCCTGGGAACAGAAATTTGGGCCAATGTGCTAAGGCAAGACTAACAGCCAGGCTCATTTTGGTCTCCATATCCTCTGGTCTCTGTGGTCCATCTGTAATAAAAAATCATATCCTAGGTCTGCTAGAATAGGCCGAGTATTTTCCTGGGAGTGAGTTTGACTCTAATCAAGCTAAGGAGCACTAAACATCATTTTTTCTGTTTCTATGGGAACTATCCAAATCCATAGGCTGCCATGGAAAAGGCATTAATACATTGTACAAAGCATCTTGTGTGAGGAGAGTTAAGACAAAAATTAAAACCAGTAAGCTAAGAAAGCAGCTGTGTATCAGTTCGTCTCGTTCGATTTTATTAACTTAAACCCTCAAAATAGTATCTCTTGGTTTCGTCTAGGGTTACTGAGTAAACGATCACAGCTTGGGTTTTCTGACTAGGGGCAGTGAAGTGTGT
The DNA here is from genome assembly GCA_013398955.1 of Callaeas wilsoni. Taxonomy (NCBI): domain Eukaryota; kingdom Metazoa; phylum Chordata; class Aves; order Passeriformes; family Callaeidae; genus Callaeas; species Callaeas wilsoni. The sequence goes on along the minus strand of VWPU01016980.1, from coordinate 136,833 downwards.
TTGTAAAGTTGTCATCTGCAAAACAGATGGTGAATACACTTTTTTTTTCCAGGAGGCTGGGGAGGAAAAGACACATTTGAGCTTGTTCGAAGTTGCCTGCTCAGCTGACTAGGGACATTAAAAAAGAAAGGGAAGCATAAGATAAAGTAAATCTTATGGTTGAACTATTTTCCTTACATTCCAAATCAGGGAGGATAAAGTGAAGAAAGAAGCCAGTTTTTAGCCAGAAAAAAACAAAACAAAAAAGTTTTGTCTGCCATGGTTCAGTGCATCATCACAGTAGAGACAGACATCTAGTTAAAAACAAAAGTTAAAAAAAACCAGTTTTCCAGGCTTCTGAGAGACAAAGGAGTTTCTAAATTAATTCAAGACTTCAAAAAATGAACAGTTGCTTCTAGTATGTAGGGAAACACTGTATAATAAAGCATCTACAATACATTATGTAGGTAGGGAGAGAGAGCAAGCGCATGTGCCATCCCAAACAGATCTGTGTGATGAATGCAAGTCTTAATTCAGAAGCCTTAAATGGGAATGGCAGCTTCTCTCCAAAAGTGTGAAAGTGTATCTTAAATACACTTCGACATTTCAGCTTGGGAAGAGGTGGCTGATGAGGCGTGTTGTAGGGGTCTGCTGACTCCGGAGCAGCACAGACAAATGAGTAGGGGTGACTATTCAGTATTTGTCAAGATACAAGAAAAAGGCTGTAACCAATGAAGGTATTGCATAAAAGGTATCAAACAAAAGAGCTTTTCCCAAAGCCCACAACTGAATTCACTGCCCCCTGATGTTGTGGAAATAACAGTGTAAATGAGTTCAAAAAGCAATTAAAAGAATAAATAGAAGAAAACTCTGCCATGGTCTATTAAAGACAAAGATGTGGCTACAGGCTCTGGGTCAGAGAGAAGTACCCACCTATTGCCAAAAACTGGGAACAGACACTGAGGGAAACATTACTGTGTGTTTACCCACTCAAAATAATCTTCCCCATAGCATCTGTTGCAGACTCTGTCTAGCTAAGTAAGTTTTTGGACTAATACAGTACTGCTGGTTTTCTCTTTTGTTTAAATTCTTCTTTCCCAGGGTATTTCCAATTAAAGCAATAAAAATTATGTCCAATAATAAACTGGGGGAGGATTATCAATAAAATACTGCCCACTGTGGTTAAAGACAGAGATGAGATGTCTTTCAGTATGAAAAAGAAGCTGGGGTACCACCATAGAAGGCCAAAGAGAAAGCAAAAAAAATATGCTACAGGAAGCTCTATTGTGATACAGCACTTAAGAAGTTCAGAGGAACAGAAAGAGCTCTACTATTCACTGGCTGAAGAGGCTTGGAGCTGTAAGCAATGATAACACATCTGCTTATTTATTCCTTTGGAGTTCAGTAATACAGCAGATATTAACTGAATTATATGAGGATCATGGGATTATATCAAAGAAACACCAGCCTTCATAATTAGAGTCTAAAGACCTGCCAGCTGGGCGAAAAAAACATGAGGTGGATTTTCAAAATTCAGAAATTGCACTCATCAAAAATAAAAATACAGTTTTCTGCTCTGTCGTCCCCATCATTCTTTGTCCCTCTGTCTCTCACTTGCAATTTTACTGGGTTACCATTAAGAAAATAACTTTGAAGGGACTTCCTCTGGAAGTTAACTGCTTTGGGAGCTAATACTGAAAGTATACCAGCATCCAACACTGGTACAAAAATATATGAATTGGTCAAATTCTAATTTTATAATTAACCTTGAGCCTGGAAGAAATGTAGGGAAGACAAGAGTTTCTCTTCACCCCACCCGTTTTCCCTGCTGGTGTCTCAAACCTGAGCTACAGTTCGTCCTTCTCCTTGCCATGAAGACCACACCATGAGACTACACTGCTTACCACTGATTGTGTTCCTCGTGTGGAAGATGTTGTAACAGGTGTGATGGTGATAGTACTTGTCACCTTGCTGGCTGCAGGTCGCGGGGACAGGCTGTTCCGAGGCGCTCGAAGGACAGTACCGGTTACCACCTCTTTGTCTGCCGCGATGTTCACCGGTCTGACTGTTATCACAGGGCTCGCGCCGTCAGGCGCAGCAGTGGGAGAACGTTTAAACTGGGAACCCAAGTGGATGTGGATTTTGTTGTCTTCTGTTGTAATAATGTTGGCATTGGCATTGTACTTGCGGATTGGAGTCGGGACGGTTTGCTTTTCTGGTGTGACTTTGAAGACAGCCCTTCCCATGGTCATATCTTGCAACTGCGGAGAGACGGCGATTTCTGCCGGCGCTGCAGATGTCGATACTGTCATGATCTGAATTGGCGATGCAGGTCTGTCGGCGAAGGGTGCTCTCCCTCCCTCTGAGGACTTTTCCCTGGAGAATGTTGTTATAGTGACTGGAGACATGGAACGATCTGGGCCCATGGGACTTTCACTGCCTTTTCCTTTTTGTGGTGTAACATTTGGAGAGGGAATGATGGTTATTCGTGGCTTCTGATTTCCCAAAGTAGGAATGACAGTGGTACTTGAAAAAAATTCCTCTGCAGATGGACTGGTTATCTCCAAAGTTGCTGTACTGTTCTCATGGTCTGGTGTCACCCGAATATGAAGAGGTTGACCCTGCTTTGGTGAAAGGACAACCTCCCCGGGATGTGCTGGACTACTGTGGGTTCGGGCTCCTTTATCAGGAGTTGTCTGAGCCCCAGCTTCCCTCTTTTTCATCCATGGTATCCAAGATTTCCTCATAGCAAGCTCATTTGCTGCTGGAGGATATCTCTCAAGCACTGAAGAACGCTCCATGGGTTTTTTCAGACCTACCTGTCGCAGATTGCTCATGATGTGATTCTCCTCCTGGAAGGATTTCCTTATGAACACTGCTGGAGTTTCTTCTTCTGCTGCTTCATTGCTTAGAGCATCTGTCTGCACGCCGGTGGACGTCACGGGAACATCAACCATTCTTCGCCCATTCATGCTGGGCCTCAGAGCACGGCCGTAACGCTTAGAAAGCTCCAGCTCTCTTGTCAGGTTCAAAACTTCCTGCCCCATGCTCTTGTTTTTGTTTTCTTCTTCCATAAACCTTTGCTGTAGAACTGCATAATCGACTTGCAGCTGAGAAAGCTGGTCTTCTTTGTTCATGAGCTCATGGATTTTTTCCTTAAGTGCTTGAACTTCCGCTTTCAAATCTCTGCTTTTGGCCTCTTCCAGACGAAACCTGTGCCTCAGCTCTGCCTCCTGGCTCACCACTTCACCTTTTTCTATTGCTTTCGTTTTGGCAATCTGAAGTTTCATCTCCTCCAACTGCTGAGAAAGAAAATTAGCTTTATCCTGCTCAGTCCTAAATTTCTGCTCTAGCTGATCATACTCATCTTCAGTCTTCATCAAATCTCCTTCAACCACTTCCAGTTGTTTGAGACGTTTCTTCAATCTTTCGATTTCAATGGTAAGTTCCTTAATCTTGTTGTCCTCATGACAACCATGCTCTGCTCCTTTCCTGGTCCGACCTCTTGTAATTTCTCTTTCTACTTCCTCCATACCATCAATTCTTTTCTTTAACAGGTCAACTCTACAGCTTAATTCAGAGGATTTTTCTTCTTCACTTCTCAGTTTGCCAATTAACTCATCCCTCTCCTTTGTCAAACTAGACACTTTTTCCTCCATTTCAGATTTCAGTTTCAAAAATTTCTTACTTTCTTCTATCAATTTCTCTGTTACATCCATAACTTTCCCTTGTTCAACTTTAAAATTCTTGTTTAGGCCTTCAACCTTTTTTTCCTCCTGTTTTATTTTTTCCATCATATTTTTTCGCTCATCAACTAACATTACAGTAAACGACTTCAGCTTTGTAAGGTCATCTTTTAAGCTTATTTCAGCCTTTTCCAACTTGCTTTCTGATGTCTCAAGGTCCTTCACTCGAGTCTTCACCACTTCCAACTCATTTATCAAATCCTTAGTCAAATTTTTTTCTTTCTCCAAGTTTAAGTGTAGCTGAGTGCATTCTGACTTACTTTTACTGAAAGCCTCTTCCAGCTTCTCTAACTCTGACATTCTTTTCTGCAGTTTTTCCACTTCAAGTTTCAACTCTTTGCTATGATGCTCTTCCTCTTGCAGTTTATTTTTCAGCTCTTTGCACTGGGATTCGGTTTTTGTGATCTCTTCATCTTTCCCCTCCATTTCAAGCACGCGCTTGCGGAGGTTTTCCACTTCTGCCATTAAGCTAGAGTTCCCACATTCCCCTTTTGCTATTTTATCTCTTAGTTCTTGAAGTTCCTCCTCAGCTTTTTGGAGATTTTTGTTAGTTTCTTCTAGCTCCTCTATTCTGCGAGTCAACCCCACTAGCTTGAGCCTTAGCTGTCTATTATGTGACTCTTGATTAGCCAGTTTAGCAGTCATCTCTTCATGTTCTTGACAAAATGATGATGTTTTGTGTTCAAGTTCTGCCTCTAATTTCATAAGTTTTTGTCCATCTTCTTTTGTTTTTGCACTAATAATTTTAAGCTTTTCTTCTTCTTCCTTTAGTTTTTGGGTTAAGTCCTGTATTTTCTGGCTTTGTTGACCAAGTTGTTCAATATGCATTTGTCTTTCATCCACCAGCATGAGTGCAAATGATTTAAGCTTCACTAGTTCTTCTCTTAGTTTATTGATTCTCTTTGTATGCTCCTTCTCCTTCCGAGCTTGATAGATCTTCTCCTGCTCAAGAAGTTTCTTCAACCTGAAACAAGTTAGTGATGCATTAGACTAAAACATATATATATATGTCTGTGTATGCATCTCTCTATTTTTAAAATCAGCTTTGTTTTAGCTTCTTTTCTTTATTAATGGCAGTCTTCAAGAAATAAGTACCTACTACAGTTATATTCCCAAACCAAGTATTTTGAATTACAAAAGTTAAATGAAAAATACATCAAATCATCTAGAAATCTGAAACGCAGTAAAATTTTATACATGTATAGATAACAAATATATCAGATTTTAGTTTTTTTACATTTATTTCTCTGTTAGGATGATGTTGGTAAAAGTATATAATATCCCAACACAACAGGTATTATCTACTCACTGATCCATTTAAACCAAATTTGTTTTACAAGGTGGGTTCCTCTTTATGTCTTGCATACAGAAAAATGTGTAAAATAAGGTGAAAGATTTAAACTAATTGCCATATGCAGCCACACATAAACAGACCAATCCTGGTTACAAATAAACCAGCAGGACATAAGATTACAGTAGCACACAACTGATAACCATCTGGGCATCACGGGCATATGAAATTAGCAGGAAGCTAAATTTTCCAGCACAGTGACTATTATGTTGAAAGGTTTCTTCTACATTTCCATTTAGTAGACGTTGTGCACCACAAGGATCAGACTAGTCAAACCTTTGCCTACAGCTAACCTCAGCTGGAAAATGCTCTTCTCTGTATTGGTCTCTAAAGCTGTGTTTTCAGACAATATAAAAGCTCGCCATATACAAATTAGGTGTCTCCTCAGAAAGATAATAAAGACATACATTACCCCGTCTTACCCATGCAACATGGAGTAATATAACTATTTTATACCTGTAATTTATATTCAGGATCTGTTGACATCAACATAGGTAGTTCCTGCACACGTTCTAAGCACAGATTTATGAGGATGGTGATCCTCAATTGACAAAGAGGTACAGATAACACAGGGATGTATCCCTCACCAATCTAAGAGCCTTATTGTAAAAGCAGCAGTCCGACTTAGAAAGACACAGGTATGCATGCTGAATTTACTGTGAGATAATAATTTTTCCAAAACACTGTCACAGCACCTACACTTCCCATATCCTCTATCAAGACATGAGATAATTCAAATCCACTTGCTTTGCTTACCCTAAGTATGAAGTTTTTCAGCTTCCTTTTTATAACTGAGATGCACATCCAGGTGGTAACAGCAGAGCAATTAATGCCTGGTAATTAACTTGCAATAACTGGAACATCCGTATCTTAGCAAAGATCAACTTTTATCAGTATTTTTATCTTAAATGTTGGACTGTAGATGATAGCAGGTGGAGCACAAATATAAATTTCTCTGTGCTACTCCAGCAATGAAGTGGTGCCAAGGGCCCCAGGGCACAATGCCATACACAAAGGATGTCTCCCAGAGCCCTCACCTGAACTCTACACTCCTAACAAGAGCCAGATTAACTCGGTACTCAGTAACTGTTAATGTTTCACTCCTTGTTCCCGGGGGACCAGAACCAAAAGGAACTGGAAAGAAAGGCTATAAGAAAAGAGAAGGAAGTCAGAAAGCAGAACACAGGATGCAGTAGGTAGGGAAGGAGAAGGCTGAAGAATGCATTTGAAAACAAGACTCGAATAGGATGTGGGAGTAAGAGAATAGTAGGAACCAGCAGGAGAGAGAAAAACAAACAAACATTGAGCCAACCTTGCTGGGTCACAGATTATTCTCAAAAAAAAAAAAAAATCCCTTTAGTTGTGACAGCTCTTTGGAAAGGACTGAAAAGGCGTGCTGGTGGATGCCTCATTATTGGTCAAGTTAGAACATCAAAAGGTAAAAACAGACCCACTGTCACTCGCAAAGCATGCACTTTTCACATTGAAGAAGGAACTTCATTAGCATGCAATATATTCCCTGGCTGCTCTATCACACTGCTTCATGCAAATGTTTCAGCCAAGAACTCTTCCTCATCTTCCCCAGGCTACATTTTTAAAGGAATACCATCTACCCTTCCACAAAATATTGCTTGCCATGACAGAGCAGTGTAGCCAAAGCTGGTGGTGCTCTAAATGAGCCATCTTCCAAAGTCACAAACATAGGAGAATGTTTCCAGCCTCCCTTGTCCCACAGGAAAATTTTAAGGTGACCTCTATAAATTAAAAAACCCCAGAAGACAGCTTTTTTAAAAAAAAAAAAATCTTGACACCCAAAAGCCTAGAGATGCTTAGAAAACTGTCTATGATTTGCAATTCCTAGGCCTGCACATGTGATTTTCACCCAGCAATTGCTCCAGGCAGTACATGCCAGCCAGGCTGCTAAGCAGAGTGCAAAATAATGCACTGGCCACACATGGCTCCACGTGATTACCTGAGAGTCTACTGGGGAATACTGCCAAGAAAGCCACTGAAAAAAACGCAAATACCTGTAACACTAAGACAAAAAACTGCTGGTCATGAGGCTGAGCAAGAGAAGCTTGTCCTGTCACTGCATTGCAGGAGTGCTAGCAGTGGGGAATAACTGGCTTGGCCCCTCTGGGAAAATAAAGCAATTTAGCATTTCATTCTGCCTCAGCTTTAGCACAGGGAAACTACATATCTTACATATGACAAGCCAACTTTCAGAGAAGATACTTGACAATACTTCTGTTTGCCATGTCTACGGGAACTGCTTCTAAAATCTGGTTTTGTGGGGAGGGATGGGAAGGCAGCATACAAATCTGTGTGTTAATTGGCAAAGTAATAAAAAAATCTACACCTTTTCAGTGTTACTTCTAGACACTAAAATAATGCTGAGTTTAAGCTTGCTCTTGCTTTTCCATCTTTGTACAACTTTCATACCTCAGTGGTTAAACTGGAATTTCAGCAGGACTGCAAGGTGAGGTTGTCCCCTCTTGGCCCTCACGGCAGATTTGCTGCTGTCAGGCTTCTCATTTGACTGCTGCTGCTAATGTTTGCTAAGTAACACCGATCTACATGGGCTCCTATGCAACTCTAAAAGCCTCTCAGACTTCCAGCACCTGGTCTTCAATGTGTTAGCCAGAGCAACTGCACTCTGGATTGCCAAGAGGCAGAAAGCACCTGCATTCAGAATCAAAATCAAAACAAAACAAAACCTTTAATAATGAAACATTAGATACAGCCAAAACATTGACAATTCAACATTTTGATATCCCCCAGCCCAGTCTCTGCATGTGGTGTTTTGGTTTGTGTTTTTTTAGAAATGGGGAGAAATGCTTGGATACAATTGGATAACCTGCATTCATCAGTAAGAGTCTCAGGGGTCTGGCATCTAGATGCCAGCAGGGAAGCATGCAGGTGTGATCCAGCTCCCTGCCGAGAGAGTGACCATACTGCCTGCCCCTCTGTGAACAGCACTGCTGTAGTCTGTGTGGCACCTCTTCTCCCCACGGGTTAGCACAAGTACCATGTCAAAGTGTGCAGCCCGAGTCAGTCCCTGAATGCACGGTCCTTTGCTGCCATGGGGGTCCTGGTGGTCCCTCCCTCTCCTTACTATCCATCCTCCCCACGGTATGTGAGGAACAGGTCCAGTACTCAAGACAGTCACATCACCCCTTGCAGTACTGTATAAATAAGCAGCAAACCCTTAGGTATGATGACTCTGCAAACTGTTAACTGCCTCAGTTAAAAACAAACACCCCAGGACGATGCTGTTCTGATTTTGTTCTATAAACAAAGATGCCTGACTGGCGTGGTGCAGGAAAGCTGGAGTACAGAAGCTACTGATGCAACCTGACGTGGGTCCTGCTGCACAGGGAGCTGCCTCTCCTGGATCCCCAGCAACCTTAGCTGTTCACAGCCACACCAGGCAGCGCTAGGGCAGCAGGAGAGAGCTCTGTTGGCAGCCGTGCTGGGGAAGCAGGAGCCTGAAGACTTTCAACAACCAATCTCAGCTGCAGAAAAAGCAGACATCAGACTGGAGGAAGAGCAACTATGGAATTAGTTTTAACAACTTTCATGAATGGTGTGCTGGAAGCAAGCCAGGAAGGAGGAATGTAGGAGTGGATGGGCAGTAACCAGGTTCTCCCTCTTCTCCTTCCTTTAGGTTTGGTGCTGAAGCGTTTCACTGCACAGTCCTTCTGCTTCCCTTCCCTTCTCCAAGCTATGAACTGACCAACAGAAGTGCAATAGGATGGTGATAGCTACAACTCTGTCCCTCCAGAGATGTAGCTTCATTTCTTCTGTCATTTCTTTTGTGGTTCCCCTCAAAAAAACATTCACTTCCAAGAGTTTAAAACAGAGCATGAAAAAGCAAATAGCCCCCCAAACATTTATTGAAAATTATACCAGTGTGTGTATCTCCCTTTTTGTTCGTACTTCCGTCAAGACAAGAAAACATCACAGGTACTCATACAACCTTTTCCACCTCTAGCATAGAAATGGGCACTCACCTATGCAAGGAAATCCTGGGAAAGCAGGGCAAGCCAGAGGATGCCCTGAAAGACCATAAGCTGCTCCCATGGTTTGCATACATGTCAACATTTCAGCACCACATTTCAGCTGTGTTGGCCTGTTTTAGCCCCCTGCTCTGCAAACAAACAAAGCCAAGCTTCCCAAGGTGTCTCTCAGTGTTTAATGAAGCATTCACAGGAGGGGCTAATGTGAAGGGCAATCTGGAGAGGTGGAGAGCTATTTCTCCTGATACCAAAACTAGCAGGAGGAACAGCAGTTAGAAGAAAGAGGATGGAAAGGAGACAAGCAGGTAAGGTCTCCAGAGGACCTTATTAATTGAATTCATACACAGCCTGGAGATCCACAGAGTTCCTCACTGCTGCTCTGGTACAAAGCCATGTGTTTTACCACTCCTGTAGTACATTATTTAGCCATTTACATTCCAAAAATCTGTTGCTATGGGGTGTAATGACTTCTATCCAATTTCATGGATGGCCAGTAAGTGGGGGTTAAGGCAAGAGGACTTGCCTGCATTAATGAGGACTTGGTCACTCTAAGGATCAGCTGACTGAAGGCTGATGAAGGCTGCTTCCTCCTGAGGGGCCAACAGCATTTCTGTGCCACTCACACAGCAATCCCAAGAGAATTTCCACTGGGAAAGCAAATGCCTTTGCAAACTCATCTTTCCACTTCAAACCCAAAGTTTGCTACTGTATATTGCAGAGTAGAGAGACTGGACAACTTCCTAGTGGTAGCTAGAAAGCTGCTGCCCATTAAGTGATGTGAGAGTCTGGAATCCTAGGACAATGAAAACCAGCAAGAGGTGGTTTAACTCAGTAAAGGAGTTCCCTTTTTTTTTTCCTGTTTAATGTACAACAGCTGATTTTGAAGATTATTTCTACAGCCGCTAGGAAATCCTCCACATGTCAGGACTATTTCCCAGTCCTTCCATGTTTGGGGCCAGGCTGAGACACCCAAAAGGCTGAATTTTGCTAATTCTGAGTACTTACAACTTCATTTAAATCAAAGAGAGCCAAAAGATGGTCAAGCTCTCTAGGAAACAAAACAATCAGGCCTAAGACTTAAATCAGGCAATTAGGTCACACTTTCGAATCATCAGTTTCACTGCTTCCCATATCTCAACTGGGAGAAGAAATATGTAAACAAGATCAGATCCCATGGCAAGGAAAAGAATAAAGCACATCTGTGTTACTTTCTCCTTTCTATCCATCACATTTTAAAGGTAAGGAATGAGAAAAACGTTTGAATGACCTTACTACAGAACTTTCCAACTTCTTGTTCAGTTTATCACAGGGTCAATTCTGAAAACAAATACAAGCTTGTTAAAAAAGTCATTGATTCTAGTAAACCTGAAGACAATTTTTTGTGGCTACCTAATATACAAAGTCAAAGTGTAAAAAAGTGCATGTTCTTCACTGCTAATTTAACTTTTGGAAAGTGACTGTATCCAACTATATAACAAACAAATTAATATTCTTGCTACTTCTAAACTATGTGATAGTTTCAAAAATATACTGAAAGTAAAGGAAATGTTGTCTTCCTTAGGAGGAATCTACTTGTAATCTACAACAGTTTATCTTCTGTTTTTAAGACTGATTTTGTAAAAATTAAAATCCAGTTTGCTGAAATAGTTTATTTGTGTTGAAAGTCTCTCACTCCAACTGAACAGTAACTAAAGGTAGTATTTTGGAATAAGAACACTTATTACATTCAGTGTCCCCCCACCTTTCCAGCACACTGTTCACATAAGAAAAACATCAAAGATCTTTAAGAACAAAACCCGACCGACATCCTTTCAGACTACAAAACAGTATCACAGCCGGACAGGCACTTTTTCAGAGCCCCCCAGTTAAGGTGCCCACATTAATTCCGGAGGTTAGAGAGGGGGAAAGAGGGATGCACAGAAAGCAGGCACACAGTATCTGAGAGCGAAGGCGAAGCAGCGTTCAGCTGAGAGATGAGAATTACCAAACCTGTCTCCGGGCTGCGCTTATCCTTCCCTGACCCCTCGGTGCGCCGCCCGGGAGGAGAAGCCGCACGGCACAGCCCCGCCAGGTGCACCTTCCAGGGCTCCAGCCCAACGCTACATCAGCCCGGGACCGGCCCGGCCCCTCAGCGCTGTCCTGCTCCGTCCAGCGCGCCTGGAGCCGGGGCCGCCGAGCATCCCGGCGCGGCCGCTCCCCGCACACTCGGCTCCAGCCTCGCTGCCTCCCGCCCGCGCACACGCCAGCGCCCGGTGCGCTCACTGAACCAGGGAACTGCGCATGTACGCAGCAATTAGCGGCGCTCAAATTAAAAATACAATTAAAAAAAAAAAAAAACCAAAAACAAAAACAAACAAAAGAACTCTCTTACCTTATAACTAGACCTATTTTTTTTTTTTTTTTAAGCGACCAAAACAGCAAGCAAGGAGGGAAATGCCGGAGCCCGGCTCCGCGCCCCCGCTGCCAGGTGAGGCTGCGCCCCGCGCTCTGCGCTCGCCCGGGCGAGCGGGGGTGGAGCCGCCGGGCCGGGGCAGGACCGCTGAGGGTCCGCCTGAGCAGCCGCCCGCCGCTTCCAGCGCTTCGTTCTGCCACCGCTCTCCCGGGGTTTATTATTGACAGCCCCTCCGGGCTCTTTATAGGTGCAGTTCATAGGTGAACGATTAAGAAATAATAATTTGATCGCAGAGAACCCCTGGGAGTTGTTTTCGCTTAATTGGACTGGGATGCACGAAGCGATGCTTCCCAGTCCCAGCTGCCGATTCATTCCTCTGGCTCAACAAAAGTTCCTGTTGCTTTCCTCTTGTCTTCCTGGTGTTTGAAGTGGCAGTCCTACTGCTGGTACGCGCTGGCTGATCTTAAGATCGGCTGATAAAGGCATGAATACATGTAGAAAATCCCCTGGGGATTTAGTATACGGGCGTGTTTGTTTTTGAAAATCCATGCATAGTAGCAAGCCTGACCAAGTCTGGTGAGGTCTGAAAAGCACCATTCTATTAGCTCCCTGCTTTAAAGAAGTCCTAAACCAGCCCTTTTGTTCCCAAAACAGCATAAAAGAATTTGGGGATTCCTTCTATTTCCCTAATGATTCCCTGGATTGCTCACAGTCACCTTTTCAGACTTCTTGAGGGGAACTAGGAAAAAGTCTTCCCTTCGCTTTCCCTTTCTCCTTCTCTTTTGCCTTTGCTTTCCTCTTCCCCTTCCCATTCACCTTCCACTTTTCTTAGGAAGCTTTTAATAGCCAAAACCACTGTAAGCATATAATTTCAAATGTTATTATCCGCTAAAAATGAACCAATGTGAGTTTACATTTTTGAGAAACTATCTAATTTCATGTTCTTTCATTATTTTTCTTTCAGACCCTCATTCAGCACAGACTGAACAGAGCTCATTTGAAAAGCAGGTGCTTAGAGACTGATTTTATGCTTTTTATTCAAGACGTTATTTACCTCACCCTCTTCAGACTCTGCTGAGACAGAATTATTAATTTCTGGGTGGGATGTAGAAGCACAAAGGGACCAAGGTTTTGCTTGGGACACCTGCTCTGGGGTACATTAGGTGTGGGTTTCAGAGTGCTGCAGGATGGGTGGTGCATGCAGATCACAATCCCTGTCATTTTGCCTGTGCCCAGGAATGGATGCTCCAGACTCCTGCATGTCTGAGCCCAGATCCAATGTGCTCCCCAAAATGAGAACCATTCTTGGAGTGAAAAACATTCACAGTCCATGTAAATTAGCTTCGCATGACTTAACTAGCACCCTGTAGGAAATCCGTCACACCAACGCAACAGTAGAGTCACATTTTCCAGGGAAATCTATAGTACTCATAATCATTCTCTCCCATTTCATATTCCTTTACCTCATTTACTAAATACTTTCCAAAAGCTAAAGCTGGAGTCCTACAGAGAGATTATTGTTTCCTGTGTGCGAAGCTGATGCATCTTGCTATGTTTCTGTTTTTCCAGTGTCAGAGGAAAGGTTTCTGTACAAAATGTGTTTGATTATGCAATTGCAAATGATCACATGCATTGAGCAGACCAATATTCTGCTTACTCTACTTACTGTGTCCTTTGCAATCCCAACAATTGCTTTGTAAAGCTAAATATTCTTTAAAAAGAGGAAATTGCATACATGGTGGCAAACACTAAGATATTGACCATTGAAATTTAATGATGTGGCAATATATGGACACTTTAAGAGATCGTCAGAAGAGTTTAGATCCTTTGGATTGCCTGCATAAAAGTCTGCACTCTAAGTTAACAAAATAATTTATAGCAATAGCAGGGTGTCAGCCTCGAGGCACTTTGATATTAGAAAGGCATAGAGCACTTTGCAAGCAAGTTTCAAAACTATCTGCTGACAGATGGGTTTGGCTGTGATCAGCAGCCAGGAGCAAGGCTCTGTTCCACCGGCGCTGCTGGCTCGGCAGGAGGATATCTGGTCACACACCCCATCCCAGCCGGCTCTGGGCTTTGAGCTTATTGCACGGCTTTTCCCAGTCCTGCTGCACCCACTGCTGAGTCCCAGGTTCTCCTCACCTCTTCACTCCATTTCTAACCCCCACCTCTCCCAAATCAACAACCCTTCTAGGTGTCCTCTCATATCTGCTCTGGCTTTTCTTTTGTCTACGTTGCCACGCTTGAGCCAGGCTGGAAGTTCAAGCGGCACTTCTTCCCTCATCTGTGTTTTCATGGTCTCAGCTCTGAGCAGAAAGTTCAGGGATGTCAAGAGGATGTTAGAGAAAGTGCAGTGTGGTAGTGGTGAGCCTGCACACCTGCACTGGTTGAGATAAGTCTGTACCACCATGAGATTTCCTAATTAAAGGATTCTCCATCACCATTTCTACTACTCTGGGTACACATCACTACGCCAATACCAAAGCTATAGGGGATATCAGGTAGAATGTCACAGCTAAGGTCAAACAGGCCTTTAATATTTACAGCTTTTCTTTTACTGCATAGAAATCACATTATGTGTCTATATAAAAATAGAAAGGTACTCCATATGTTGTTATTTCTCAAGAGTACCTTCAACTTTTAAGTCACATCAAAGGCTGGGAAAATTTAACTTGCTCATGAATTCTTTTGTTCGCGCTTTCGTTGGGATGAAGTAGTCCAAGAAACGCATCCTGGAGTAAAGCAGTACTTGCAATGTTGTGAGACCAGATAAGAAAAACAACAAGAAATAAAAGCAGCAGAAGGAATAGATAAGAATCCCAAATTTCAACTCATCTCTGAAAGTCAGAAATGATACTTTGCATCTGGCACAATTGCCTACTATAGAGGAGAGTAACTGGGAAGCAAAAGATGGAATTGGTTTAAAAATTTAATGATGTGCTAATAGACTACACATTTCTTCGATAAGCTGCTCTATTTAAAAATTCCCTAAACTATGCACAGCAATAGATTCCTCTTGTGGATCTTAGAGACTTGTAACAAATTATTGCCCGATTATAAAATTCTCTGTAAACAGAGCTTTGTAACCTTTCCAGCAGACTGCCCTGCTCTCGGTTGCCTCTTTACCTTCAGTGCAGAAACACATATAACATTTATAGTGAAGGCAGAGAGCTTGCAACTCTCTCCATGTTCTCTAACATGTTACAAAAAGCCCAAATATTTCTGTTTGTGCAAAGCAAAGATTTTCCTAAATTTGTGTTTACTTACATACATGAAAAGCTACACTGTGTGCTTGCCAGACTTTTCTATTTTTTGTTCATAAAAGCTTCAAAGCAGTGAAAATCTTCCATCATTATTTTGTTTTTCTTTTCTTCCCTTCTCTTGGTTAAGTCAAACTCATTTGGTAAGTCAGACCTGACCTCCACTTTCTACTTAGCCACTTATCTGCTCTGAGTGCAACAGATACAAATTGATTCAGTGGCATCTTGATAGAACAAGAAAATTTTGAATATTTAGGGAGGGAAGAGGCTGATTTTAATTTGCTGCTGAAGATACAGTGAGCAAGGTGATCCATTGGGCCTTTTGGAGAGAGAGAAATAAATAATGAAGATAAATGCAGTAAATTCTTGAAACATGACTTTGTAGGAAAAGCCTGAGAAAAAGACTTCAAGTTGGACTCTGTGCTGTTGTATCTCAGGCAGTACATTTTATGTGGCATACGTCATGCACATTAAAAAACTTCATTTGGTGAGCTGCGCTGACAACTGGCTTTGCTCACCTTTGTTCTTATTTAAAACAGGTTGTTCCATGCAGCTGTTAAAGAAACTGTGTGCACACACACGTTTGCACACAGTCTTTTTTATTACTCCTCAGATCTTTCTAAATAAGTCATGCTGCCTAGGTTTTAAATTATTTTTCTCTTTACAGCATGAAAATCACCATACATTGGGATCTGCTGCCTTTTGTGGAAGCATGATTCAAAAGTTTAACAAAAGCATTTCTGGCTTTTTTTTTTTTTTTCTTTTTCCTGTTGCACTCTACCCTCTTCCTTTTGGATTTCTGCTTTCTTAGCACTTGTGTGTATCCTTTTGATAGCTGGAAAGCTCAGCATCTCCAATACTGCTGGGATTCTTCAAAGTGAAAGTGATTACAGCGGAAGCAGGACCTGTCAATGTCACGGTTTTTGTTTCATAGTGTGATTTGGTCCTATTTTGTGAATAAGCACCAAGAGTCTCACAGAAGCCTGCTGTGTCCCGTCAACAAGAGTGTCTTGAGAGCCAGGGGAAAAGGTGTCCAGGAGCTTAGACAAGTGCACTTGGCAGGATGCCACTTGCTGCCCTCTGTGCACCCACTGTTAGTGTTGGCTGCTTCACCTACCTGTGCTCTATCAAAGCACCTCACTAACGTTGTCTACCTGCTCTGGGCTCCACCCTTGTTTTTCTAAATTACTTGCTTTTGATGTGCTAGGTGTTCATAGGGAAAAATTAGGTGGAAGAGTCAGCTTGAGGCTTTAAAAGCAGGGAGAACCATGCCTCTTCTCAGTTTACGCAGAGAGAATTAGTCTTTTGGGAGTGTCTTGGCCTCTTTTGCTCCAACTGGGTCTAGGGTGTGAAATTAATCCTGACTGATTTTCTCCTTTCTGCTGCTTTTGTCCTGTTGGCCTAAACCAGTCTCTTTGCTATTCCTCATCCTTTACATTCCAGGTCCATCAGTTCAGTTCTTGCCCCATTGCGCTCACTCCTTCTGACCTTTCCTGGACTTCCTTTTCTTTTGTGCTTCTTCTCACTGACCCTTCCTTCCAGCAAGGTAATCCAGTGACTGACTGGGATTGAAAGGCACCTGAGTCCTACACCTAAAACTAAAGTTTGTCTACCTCACTGCTCCACTTGATACATCACTGAAATACAGTATTTGATAAAGTGAGTAAAACTAGTGAAAAAAACTAGGAAAAAACAAGAGAAAACAGAATCTAAAGAATTTCTGCTTCATTTTAACATCCAACCATACAGGTGATGGTGTCTGGAGTCACCACAAGAGGGTTGCAAACATCGGAAAGTGTACCAAAAAAAAGAGTGACAAAGTTTAAAATATGGATTTATGAAATAGCATCATTAATATAATTGCATGCACTGGGCTAGTCAAGCATGGAGAAGCTCACACAGCTGTACAACAGCAATGCAGCTTGAGAGCAAGTAACTATTCAAGTGGAGTCAATATAAAAACTCATCTCTGTCAATGCAGGGTCTCAGACTTTTTTAGAAATACAGCCTTTGTGTGCACTTGCTTATATCATATTTGGCCACTTTCGTCATGATGACATAAGAATAATACAATACACACCTATAAAAGCAGAGAACAATAAATAATCTTATGAAGATTCCTGCTTGGTTTTTAAATGACTTCCTGTGAGTGCCATATTATCAATGATTTAGCAAATAATGAATCCTCAGAAAAATTTTCAAATGCTGCAGAAGAGCAGTTGGCAGCTGCTTTTATGATCCAAAGAGGGACTGATAGATTTTAACATCATCAGCATGGAGTAATCCTGGCTGTCACACCACATCCTAATATGCCATGTCCCAACTCTCAGTCTGAAAGGCTGTGAAGGTATTTCCGTTGTTTTTCATGCCAGGACCCTCAGCTCTAGCCCTGAACACAAAGGAGCACATGCCTGCCCATAACATCTAGCCCACAGCCCCACCTTTGCTAGTGCTTTTTGCCTGTGTTCTGGAGGTGCAGCATAAATGGGCACCTCTCCCCTCAACAAAAAAACCAAAACCATCACAACTGTGAAAAAACACCAAATAAACCCCCCTACACCTACACAAAGCTTTTTGATGACCACATAGCTGTTTACTACAGCTCATGCAATTCTAAGGTTTGCTGACTGCATTAGATTTGTGTCTATTGAGAGGCAATTAGAGAAGTCTGTCCCCACGGCTCCCCTCCCCAGCCAACACACCCAAGCTTTGAGCCTGCTATTTTAACGTTTTAGTTCCAGTTGCTTAGACTAGAATCCAAAAAAAGACTCCCACAGATATCTGGAATGCAATCAGTGAAGACTTTTTAAAGGAAAAGATAAAATCAAACAAAAAACAAAACAAAAAAACCCCAACACCCCACCCAAATCCAAACCAAAAAAACCCCAACCAATACATGTATAAATCTGAATGTTCACAGGCATCTGATTTCTGAGCAGATCTGTATTTTGGTTGCCCAGATTTGCTGTTGCACATCCTTGGTAGTCCCATCATCTTGCCTGAACTGAACATCATTTTTCCCCTGAGGTTATTTGGGCCTTATGACATACATGTCTTTAAAAGAAAGGGCCTTGCTCTGAGGATGAGAGACATGGGCTGACCACAGCCGTTGCTCAAGAACAGGAGCTGTCAGTGCTTCCATTCAAAGAAACACTTACTTGCACCAGCCCCTGTGTATCACTTGCCACAAAAATGGTATGCATGGTTTCATTTCTCTCCTCAGTCTGAAATAATTCGAGTTTGCACTACCCCTTTCCAAGATCATGTCCTGACTGTTGCCTATTCAGTGTATGAATAGCAAAAAAAAAAAAAAAAAGGACAGAGAAAACTCAGGTTCCGAGATGGAGAGCAAGCGAGGAGAAACTGGGCCAGTTTCATACAATAAGTGTGAATTAGAAGTGTGCTATGCTTGCCTTTGCCATAAAATTTCTTTCTTCTGTGTCTCTATTGCCCTCTGAATAACTGCAGGGCTTATGCAGTCTGGCCCTGTTGTTCTCTAGTCAGGTAATCAGTTGTTAGCTGTTGACTTCCACTGAGCATCCTCACTTACAAATCACTATTATTTTTTAAAATCTTCTAGTGACATAAGTGCAAATGATGCCTCATGCACAAGGAGGCAAAAGCTTACAGCCTCCTTGGTAGACTCAATAGGCAATACTGACCAAAAATAATTCAAAACACAAAGGCATCATTTGGCTGTGGAAATGATGCAAAATTTATAGTCATTAAAACTATTGCTATTATTATTGCTGTTATTATTGTTGTTATTGTTGTTGTTATTATTATTATTATTGCTATTGTTGTTATTGTTATTACTATTACTATGATGAACCAAAATGCATACAGAAGTTATATAAAAATATAATCTTACAGGAAATATGTATTGTTGCCAAGTTAATTTTCTGGAGAGCAGACTCCCATGCAGAAGCTATAATTCCACCCAAGAAACTGCTGTATATAATACATTTATATATGCACGTATAGACTTCTACAGGTACAAGCGTACACGCATTTCTGAATTCCTAGTCTGATTCTCATTAATCCCATTAATCAAGAAGAGCTCTACTGACTTCAAAGGAATTGCAACAATGCCAGCTTTGTGCTCATAAAATCCAGCATCAGGATTAATTATTTCCTAAGACCTGAGGATGATGGATGTGGAAAGCTTGGGTGTGCTAATGGTGGGCACAAGGCAATGGTGCTTGCCTCTGAAAGCGAGTTGGACCAAGAGCACTTGTTCTGTCAGGTGAGGACATGAGGCAGTCAAACCAGGACAGACTCTCCTCTATTGCAGGTTTAGCCGTGCCCACATCACATGAGCTGGTCTCCACACTGCCCGCCCGCCTTTCACCGGTACGGACACCGCTGTGCCCCTGCTGTTTTTGGAAACCAGAGTTGTATCCCAGGCAGTAATTTTCAAAATGAAAAAATGTTGAAAGCTATGCATCATTTTAAAACAAGTGAAGTCATCTAGGAAAAGCCTGACATTTAAATGATGAAAGAGAATATATCTATCCCTTTCTGCTTCCTCTGAAAATGAACTTTTTAAGAGGAATTGTACAGGAACTTTCATTTTATGATATACGTACTTGTCACCAACAGATACTTTTTAGCTATGACATAATTGCTATCATCAGAGAAGCATTGCTGTCATTCTGTTACAATTTAGCCTCATTTTCTGCTCATTTCTCTATCTTTCCTCGTTAGTGCATTACATATTCAGCTATGTTACTATTAATCATTCCCTAATATAAGCAACTGCATAACAGAGCTGTGTGAGTAATTTTTCAGTTTCAGAGCTAAACCAAAAATTTTAAAAAAATATTTTAAAAAGCTTAATTTTTTTCTCTCATTCAAGTGCAAAAAGTCTTTCATGTGGATTTCAGTGAAACATTTGTTTCAGATCAGTAATTTAATTTCCATTTTTGTCATTTGAAGAAAAGCAGGAGATAGAAAGGACTGTATCTTGGCCTAATTCACCAAACCAACAAGTGAAAAATCCTCCCTTTTTCAGAAGATCAAGTGATCTGCCTGGACGAGTGAATTCCTCTGTCTAGGAAATTTGAATACTCAGACACTGACCGACGAGAAGATTTTCACCTCTTTAGTGAAAAGAACCAAAAATTATGTAAATGACTTGTAAAAATAGAACATTTTTTCCCAGGAAAAATGGGAACAGACATCCTAAGGAACCAGTGATGTGACCAGGAAGGCCTCCTCTGAGAGGTGGATTCAGATCCCAACAAGTTGACAGAAGGATTGAAAGTATACCGTGGTCCAGGTGAGTGGCATAATCACAGGGTTATTTGTTATGTTTTTTTGACTAGCTGGTCTTGTGAATTAGGTCACCAGATTTTCTTTGTTGACATTAATAATAGTCTTACACCCAAAATGGTATGTCTTAATGAGTTTTTAAAAAGTTGGTTGAAATACTAACTATGGCAACACAATATTATAATCAGGCACCTGTTCTGGTACCTTACAAATACGTAGTGATTTACACATTTTGCATTTCTCCGCCCTCGCATTTGCACAGGCCTTGGCAAATTGCACAAGAACGCTTTGTCTGGGTATTTGCACCTCCTGGATTTTTTATTTCTGCCTTAAGATTTCTTCACATAAAAGCCTTAAAAAGAAATGAAAACTGAAACGATGCAAATATAAAACTCATTATTTCTAATCTCCATTGCTGCTGGAGATACTGCAGGAATGAGAAGAGATGCACAACTTAGCACTCTTTTGGGGAAAGAAGATGGGAAAAGCATTACATCTGTTTAGGGTTAGGAAAGCTTCCATATAGGCTCACTGAGTCAGAATAACCCCCCTAGTCAGATGATGTCTTGAGGTTCTTCATACAACTTATGGAAGTTATCAGACCATACAGAACAGGTCTTGGATGTTAGTAGGGCATTAGGGCAGTAGGTCATACACTTCGCTATGTGCATCTCTGCGCAGGTAAACTTTTATTTAAACATAAAGCAAATATCCAACACGTTCAAGCTTGAGTGCCTATTATCATATATTTATACTTGTAAATAAGTGGTATCTATTTAAATTTTTTAGAAATTCACTGAAACCTGGCATTTCAACTGAAACCTGTTTCTAATCTTTCTGAATGAGGAAGCAATTTTCCCTACATGACCCTGATTCAATTCTTGTTTTCTTTGCCTAAAAAAATGACAACTTAAAAAGATGGCCTCAGTAGAGCTGTGAACTGGTATTTATTTCAGTAGTATAATAACTCTGAAACATGCCAAAGGCCTCTTAAATGTTAAAATTGTTACCTATTGCACCCTGGACAGAGTTTGAGTTCGTGAGTAGATTTTGAATGAAGTAATTTTTTCCCCCTGTCTGACCCTGGGAGCATTTGAATTGATGATTTTAGCAAGCAAACTTGCTAGGAATAATGAAGTACATACAGTTTTGTATAATAATTCTCTCTCAAGGGCTGTGAAGCTGATGCCTACTTAGAAAAAATTTTGGAAGAGTAGCTGAAACAACACATGATGCCATTTTATATAATCCCAGAATGACTGAAAGACTGGACAGTTTTGAGGACTATCCAAGTGTAAAGAGATGGATTTGAATTAGGCCCAGCTTGCATTGTGTAAGACTTGCAATACCTTCATATTGTTTCTCCACAGTCAGATGTAACTTCTTGTTCTCTCGTTTTCAAATTACCTTTGGAACCATTTTATTGGAAGTTGGGACCAGATTCATTAGTTTAAACATAAACTTCAAGCCGTTGCTGCCTTGCAGTCAGCTAGAGCTGTAAAACAGGACCTGCAAAATGGATGACCTTCAGACTTACTTAGTTGTGCAGAAATTGTATTTGTCATTACTAGGTTTTTTAATTCATTTCTTTTACTAGACTACCACAGAATTTCTGATCTGTCATCCTGTGAATATATTACATTGACAGAAAATAACCAGCTTTTCCAAACCATACCGATAGCGTGTCAGCCTGAAAAAAAAGAATAAAAATGCACTGCTGCCCTTGTCTTCTACATTATAATATTAAAAGTTTAGAGATGCACTTACTGAAAAGTAGACAGAGAGTGACTCAGTGCTCTACTAAGGCCAGTAATGTGCGGTAAGATGAGTAACTGCTGTAGGCAATGGTGAAGTCCCATTGGGATGACTTTTCCTTTTTTTTGGTCACAATTTGGAAACCAGGACACAGAAACAATCACCATATGAGAAAAAAAGCCAGAGTACAAATATGGCTAAGAACTCTTGGGGGAAAAAAAAAAAACAAAAAGATAGCAAAAATATTTCTGTAAAGTAACTCAGTTTCCAGACTTTAGAGGATTCACCAACAGATTACAGTTACAGGCCAAAATCTGTGTTATATGTTTGGATCTTATACCTCACCCCAATATTTCTGTATGGGCCTATTCTTACCACAGAATTTGGCTTTATGGTAGTAAATCACAGAGATTTATTAGTCCTGAACACTTCATATTTTTGGCTTGATTTTTTCTCTAAACAAGTAATTGACTGATGGATACTCTGCCCTGCTGTCTTCCTGCCAGCTCCTTTATTTTACAGTCTCCATAAAAATCGAGGGAAAATACAAACTGGAAAGGCAACACACACAAAATCTCCAATCTATATCACACTCCAGCCTTTACACTTGCTTGGATCCATGAAACACAGGGAAACAGAAAGGCAAGCACTTCCCATTGAAAGGCTTGGTGCTGCCGTCTCGTGGGAAAAGGGAGAAGGGAAGCTTTGGTAATAAAAGCAGAAATGCAAAAAGGGGGAGAAAGGGAGTTTAAAAACTTGTTAACATCAACACTCCCATTTTTGTTTCAAGAGGGCTGTGTGCTTTATTGCTCGCAGATCAGTTTCCTTTGCAGGTGATGTGGGCCCAGAATTACATCACCAGCAGAGCAGCCAAGAGCATCTCGGTGCCAGCATGACTGAAGTTGAGAGGAATGTATTATCACAGACCTCCGAGGGACTTGCCAGTGCATTCCTTGCTGGGGGTGCTGCAATGGGGGAGGCAAAGAGGAGACAATTTTACGTGAAGACTGAAAGGGAACTTTGTGGAGGAAAGAGCTGGGGTCACAGTCTTGCTGTCTCCTCTAGGCAGATCTAATTATGGCCATGTACTTCAAAAAGAGGGTTTAACTAAAACCAGATTTAGCAGGGCAATGCTTAGGAAGTACAGACTGAATCCTCAGCCTTGACTTTGAGGAAAACGTGAAATGCTTCAGTGCACCGAGAACACTCACAGTGGTTGTAAAGAATAATTTGAAGCACTGAGGAAAGCAAGAACCAATATTAAATCCTCCTCACTTCAGTGAAGTCTTACAATAAAACATAATATCTATCCTTTAGTATACTGGGTGTATATTTCCTGATCATTGTGTGGTGGGGTGACAGAGTCTTAGCAGTCTCAGGGATCATGCTGGAAATGATCAAATTACTCACAAAGCAGTCACACGGATCCCCCGTAACAGAGCTCCAACAAAGCCTTTCTGCCACATCACACCCTCTATTCGGCAGCCCACATCTCATGCATATAAAAGAAATTCCCTCCTCCCCCCATTTTTGCAGGCTTTCAGGCTATTTCTTCTATCCGTCCTGGATGGCAGGACTGGCTCAGTGGTCTTCACCTTAAGCCTCATTCTGAACCATTAAAATCAATGGGAGCTTTCCAGTGCTTTTAATAGCAGCAAAATGTGCTGTCAACCAACAGGATTAAAAGAAGGGCACAAGAAAAATTTTTCAGAGATTAGCACCTCTAAAAACGTCAGCATTTTAAATCTCATCTCCTAGGTTGATCAAAACATCGAAGAAGTACTGACATTACAAAGATCTCTACCCTTTTCCACCAGAAAAAAAAAGCTCTGCTGATCAAATGAAAAGGTTTATATTTGATAAACTAAAGATTTCCCCCCTACCCTGCCCCCAGTTCCCTAAAAGGAAAGGCAAGAGGGCTGGAACTAGGCAGCACAGAGAACAGCCAAGTACCATTTCATGTTAAGCCCGCTTTACACAAGAATTTTGGGGTAGTGAAGTACGAATAGCTGGTTTAGCTGTGCCCAGCTCAGCCCAAAGTCACGCCACCGGCTCCCTCCCCAAAGCACGACTGAAGTTCATGAGGGTGCCCCTGCTGGGAAGACTAATTTTATCCCTGAGGCTGCTGATGCCTGGTTTGCTGCTGCCCAAGTGCCCACTGCAAGCCACAGTGTCAACGCAGTTCTGAGCAGACCCTTCATTCTCCACCGCTCAGACCAGAGACCCCTTACAACACCATCTATCATCCACGTCTTTGAAGGGGCCTTGGGGCCTTCAGCTCTTCTCCATATTCCTCAGCCTCCTCAGGAGGCTCCAGGAAGATGTCTGCTTTTGCATTCCTCGGAATCGGAGATGCCCAAGGACAACTTGATGTTAGAGGAACAGCAGCTGAGGTGGGCAAGCATTGAAAAGTGAAATATGATTGCATTAAAAAATAGAAAATACTGTCCATAATTTTCAAACATCATTAGATACTATTATAGCATACTATAGAGAAATTTGCAAAACACTTCAGCCACCATGTCTATAGAAGCACCTTCCACTAAAAGTACCAGATTTCTTTCATCTCCATCTGGCAAATGGTCATCACTACTCTTTTCCTGTAACATGACTACCTTTTCCACAATCTTTCTTCAGGTCATTTGCACTTGGTCTTGCAGAACCAACGCCAACAGTGAGGCCCTTCAGTCTTCTCCATTTACCCTCCTTCCCCCAGCTGTCTACATTTTGAATATCTCAGTGCACAATTCTCTCTTTTTTTATACTTTTCATGCGTCATTATTCTTGAAAAATCGTGTTTTCCTGTTACTTCCTTCCCGTGTGAGGCTGACCTAATAATTAGTCACTCATAGGAACTGTTTGCTTTCATATCATGTTGTTGTAGATGGATTAGAGATAATGTATGAAAGTGCATGTAAAAAAATATTCCAAAGTAAATACATTAAGAGAGTGTTAGACATACATTAGAACTGAGGCATATTTCTGCTCTTAAAGAATTCCCTTTTTGCTTTGTTCAAACTTTCACAAGACAGCAAAAGCAGACGTGGCCTGCAAAAGTTGATGTAGACAACAATGGTTAGGAAAGATTGATAAAATACTGTGAGGAAAGAAATTACTGAAATTGCTTAGATCCAGTACAGAAGTTATTACTTCTCTCATTGTAGCAGACTGCTGTGAGATGGCCATCCTGCAGCACTGTTCTTCCTCTGGCTCACCCTGTCTCATTAACATTATAACTGCGAGTGCAGCGGAGTGGCTGACGGGCAAAGTTCAACTCTGTGTCCCTTTTCGTTTTCACGGAGACTACAAGTCTGTTCAGCTCTTAATAAAATAACCCTCAAAGCACCACAGTAAAAGGAATTATATGTATAGTGGTACTTATAAAACAAGAATGCCTATGCAGGACCTTAAAATGCCTTTGGGCAGGTCAGTTCTCTGTCCCAATATGCAGATTGAGTATGAGTTTCTTGTATACTTTAATCTGTTGCAACTTAATTTTTCCACTTCAAACTCTTTCTTTTTGACAAAATCTGTTGCCACTTTGGGGCTCTCCTAAGAAGTCATCCTATCACCCTCTCCTTCTTTGTAAATATAGCCCTCAAACAATACTACTTCCAGTTTTTAATACCTACAAAGATGTGAGTGCAGCCTCAGTTTCATGTGCACTCAGAAAACAAAGGTAAGAAATTGAGATTGTTTAAGACTTTAGGCTTAATGAGTGGTTTCCAGCCCACCCTGATTTTGCTAATCTGCTCTCTAAGTGATCTGAGAGGAGGATCCTGAAGAGGGAGGTATGTGCATCTTGGTTATCTATGTTTAGCTACATGCCATGTTCTCTCTGCTTGGTCACTACTAACTTGAAACAAATTAGTGTCATAGACAAACAAAGCAGATTAAATAGCAAACATCAGATTTCTGGTGTTACTCAATATAAATCAAAAGGGCTTCAGCACTGCAATTATTCATTCCCCTGCAGCCACCAGTACAGAGGCACTGGTGACTAAAGCCAGTGGATTTAGTTGCTCTTAAAGATCTGCTTTCAAGAGAAATTAAAATTCAAATTTTCCTTTTCTTATTGCTGTTTTTCCAAAAATTGTAGAATGTATAAAACTTGAAGTTTGAGAGAGCAGGAAGGGTAAGAGAAAATGCCCACAGATATGGGACATGATATCTTAGCAGTGGTAAGACAAAAAGCTCTTTAATCACTTCATTAAAGGAAGTCAATTCAACCCAGGTCATTATAGTAGACTATTCAGTGGCCTTCACAAATTGAGAGGGAATAAGAAGAAGGCAACAACTGTCAAATTAATGTGAATATAAAAATGTAAAGACAAATGTAAATGCTATTTTAATACTACTTTTATAGAATTTTAGTGGCTGCATGTCCACACATACATGGATATTCAGCATAGAGACAAAATGTCATCTATGAGAATCAGATGTGAAGTTTCTCCTTACTTGAAAATACAAGATTTTTTATTTCTTAAAACATATTTATTTTTACATTTTTCATTTTCCACTATGAGAATCCATTTGCTAAGATGCAGAAGCATTTTTGTTCTTTAACATTTGCCAATCAACCCAGGAAAGTAAAGACAGAAAAAAACCAAAACCTATTAAACCAGGAAATATGGTCACTGTAGCTCATGTGCCACCTACTCAAAGCTGGCACTGAACTGAGTTCAGGAAATACACTAAACAGTTTCACTCCTGGCTTTTTGCAAATGTCTGCCACAAGCCTGTGGTTTCCTCAAAAGCATTTCTTCTTTGAACTTGCCTTAAGTATTTTTCTTAGAGCCTTTTTTTAAAAAAAATTAAAAAAAAAAAAAAAAGAAAGAAAGAAACACAACATGGATTAATTTCAAGCAGTTTGGTATAAGCACAAAAATTTCATATTGAAAACCTGAGGCTGTTACTGAGTGCTCAGTCTTCAGCTGAGGTAGGTGATCTTTCTTTTCTTAGAGACACAGAGAACAAACTACTCATCCAACAAGCAGGATAAACACTCAAAAAAAAATAAATGTGGAGTGTATGAGACTGTGAGATAAACACTGCAGATAGTCCGCCACAGGCTGGGCACATTTTGTAAAGCATGATAATGTTTTCTTCCAGGGAAACTTGGAATAAGGGGTTACTTTGCCTGAGGCATGCATCTTCAAACATATGAAAAAGAATGCAAATAGTTTGTGACTTTGCAAGTTTAAATGGAAGGAGCATGGCAGAGTCCCACCTCTTGTGTGCCAGTAACCTAATGTGTGTTGTGGTTTTCCTTACCCTGCCCTCCTGCTGTGACAGCAGTGCTCTGTCCTTCACAAAAGTTAGCATTTAGCTAAGCAAGCCAGTCCCAAACTTAGCCAACATAAATAACATCTGATCAAAAGCTACCTGGAGGTGAACCCAAAACAGGCATGACTAATTCAAAACAAATTTGTTTCTTAATTCAAGCTCACACTACGGGGACATTCAATGGTATTCCTCCAGCTTCAGACTTGCACAGTAACCTACTTACAAATGACATGAGTGGACCGACATTTACAGATGTTTTACACGTAAGTTTAGTGTCGTTTAAACACGGAAAGTACCAGGCCATGTCACTGCTGAAGGGACAAGCACTGGGACATTGGGGGTAGTCTTTGCACTCACCTCTCCCGCTCCTGTTCCAAGAGGTTGGTAAAGTCATCGCTCTTGTTCATGTAATCTGTATGTTTATGTTTCTCATTTTCTAGCTCGTAAACTGTGCGACGATGGCACTTCTCTGCCAACAGGAGCTGTTCCAGCATGCGCCGATACGTCTCTTTCTGCTTTTCCTCAAGTCTGTCCAGCTGGGTGGTAGGAAAGGAGAACAGACTGTTTTAAAGGTCTCCTTGCTTACTTCATCTGATTTATTAACCAACAATGTTGTGTTTGGTAAATGCAAGTCCCGTAATTTTATGTCTTGGGTTTTACATAAAGCAGTGACTAGAAATAAGAATAACTGCCCCGTGAAAGTATTGATTTATTTGGATGACATATTAGCAATAAACATTTGCACAGTTTTCAGATACGCAAAGGACAGAACTTCACTCAGCTTTAGGGTTACAAATAGTATTTTTGCAGTGCCGCATTTCTCCTGTGGTGAGCTGTGCACGCCTTCTTCCTTTCACAGAGAAGAAGCTGTAGCTCATACCTCAGAGCCTGGGAGCCTGAGTTCACACACTTGTATGGAGACTAGACACTTGCATGTGGAGCATAAAGTGTAATCTGAAGGCCGAAATTTGAGTTATGCATCTTTAACACACCTATAAGACTGCTGAGATAAAAGATCCAAATTATTTTGATTCAGTCCAGATTCAGTGTTGCACTACCAAATACAATTAATTAATTATAAGCCTTAGGGGTTTCCCCTCAGCCTGTTTTTTGACAGAGACTCTCTTTCTTTATTCACAACCCTTTACCCTTTTTGTCTTCTGCATTTTTAAATTAATTTATTATGCCAATTATTATTCAAACAAACATTAAAAGCAGGGAAGTGTGTCTAAAAAGTTGCCGGGGCACTCCAAATCCGCCACAGCTATTCATGTTGCTCCTTTTGCTGTTTCTTGGGTGCAGATGACAAACTCCAGCCTCCTCCCTGCCAAAGCAGCCCTCAGCCTTGGTACCTGTCTGGTTGCCTGCCCCTGGCACGGTGGCTGGCAGAGCCTGCTCTGCCCACCCCCAACCCTTACCCTGTGAGAATCTCATCTTCCTCAGTCCCAGCTACCCTGGGCTGCTGTTGTTGCACAGGGTATCTCAGCAAACTGAGGGAAGTAAGAGAGCAGGAGGACCATGGCAATTTGCTCTCCAAAAGCTGACCATAGCAGTCAAAGTGAAACATTCATTGCATTTTATAAAAGAGCCAGGTTTGGTTCAGCTTTTGAAAGTAGATCTTTTGCACTTAATTATTCTATTTTATTTCAACATAAGCCTTTTGACTCTGCACATGACAAAAGTTTTACACTGAGGTCCCTGTCAAATTATCAGCTTCTTTAGAAAAAGGCCTTGCTAAGTTCTTTTAATCTCGTTTGACAGTATTTTATGTGTGCTCCCACATACTAAGGTTTCATTTCCTTATTTACTATCATCCCAAAAATTCCAGGAGACGCTTCAATGAGAATACACAGTACAAAGAT
Organism: Callaeas wilsoni; assembly: GCA_013398955.1. Lineage (NCBI taxonomy): Eukaryota > Metazoa > Chordata > Aves > Passeriformes > Callaeidae > Callaeas > Callaeas wilsoni. Next base: position 107,909 of record VWPU01016980.1, on the reverse strand, counting down.
ATCCCATGGTAGACGCATGGTGAACATGGTGAACTCCTGGTGAACAAATTAAATGTTCTAATTGGATGAACTATGAAGATTTGGACAGGCACTACAGTATGTTATATTGTATGTTGTTGCATGCTCCTTCCCCATGACCTGCACTGTTAGGAAACTATGAACAGGAGCAATGGCTGTTTATTTTGGCATTCACACTGGCCTCAGACATTCTCACGTCTACTTGACATTCATTTATTGCTTAAATTTTAAAGCAAAGAGTCCTATAAGTCTCCTTTAGGGGCTGAACTGACTTTGCAGTCCTAGAGTTTAAGTGACATAAAATGAATATGGATTTATGATCCCATAAATATGGTCAAAGTCAACCTCCAAAGGTCTTCTTTTCTTAACTACCCTCATGACAGTGTTCTAGTATGCCAAGAAAATCAAAGAGTCATTACCAGTGCTGTGAGCAGTAGAAGCTGAAGCCTATAATTGAAAGGAATTTAAAAACCAGAAATTTAACACCCAAAGATTTTGGTCTTGCTTAACAGCACCAGCCCTAGGAAGAATACAACCTCTTTATGGTTTGTGTTCAAATCCAGTGACTTCGCCTACAAATTATTCTGCATATGAGTGAACAAGATTCTGTTTTCAGTGTACAAATTCTATGTTATCCTCTTGCATGCTTTGCACACATCCGAAATATGTGGAGTCTCACTTGCGGTTAGGCTTCCACCTGCATAGACATAATGTAGTCAGTCAAGAAGTTGTTACCTCTGAAATTGGTTTCTCATAGACGTCTTCCCCTATAGACTTTTCTTGGGCAAGGATGGCATCCCTGTGTAGCACTCGAAGCACATTCTCTGGAGTTGCAGACCCATAATGAGCTTCTAAAACTTCAGGTTTGGTTTTCTCTGTCTTCAGCATGTGGATCACATCCTCCCTTGCCTGTAATATTGCAAATCGCTACCATGAGTCAATCTATTAACCAACAGGGAACATGGGGAAAACAGGGGTATTTCATATGTACAAACTGCATTCACAAAAATTAAATAAATTAGAAAAATGTCAGGCTGTCAATGCAAATATAAAAATTTTGGGACATATCAGATTAAATGTGACCTGTCCAATACAAATATTGTCCTTTAAGAGATGAATTATTCTGTTCCTGCATGACATTACATTTGAATGCTATGAATTTTTATCTGAGTTGCAACCATAGCCAAGGAAGATTACATTATTCTTCATATACTGGATCTTAGTTGTTGCCCATGCTGTTCCCTGAAGGGATAAGGAAATGAGTAGAACAAGCAGCACAAGTGAGCAGAACTACTATTTCTCAGACAGCTACTTCCTAATCACTCCCTACCTGAATTTGTGACTAAATACTCTTTTCAAGTAACTTTAAAAATAAATTTTTCTGGGTTTTTTTCTTTAAACAAAACTCTAGACATGTTGCAGAGCCCAGCTAATGAGCATAACTGATGTCAGACATGGAAAGTCTGAGGAAATCCTCCCAGCAGTGGAGGATGGCTGTGCTGCCGGAGCCAGGGCTGGGAGCAGGGGTGCACCTGTGGCCAAGGGCAGCCTGGGGCTCCCTGCCCCAGGTGGAAGCTCCCAGTTTCAGGCAGCATGAGCAAACATCTGGGCATGATGAGACAGCTCTGCGAGGCCACCTGGCTATGAATAGGAAGCATTTTAAGGCTATGCTGTGGACAAACAATTAAGCTAGGGCTTTGTTTGTAATGATACTTGCCAACACCTGTTAAGCCACCTGTAAAATGGGGGCAGGGCACCTGCTTGTCTTTCAAGGCATGTTTATGAGGCCATGGTCCAGGGAGGGACTGTAAAACCTACAGGTTTTTTGTGGGCAAAAGGGAGCTCCTGGATTTCCCTAGAGAGGATCTTTCCCACAAGTGCAAATGGATAGGGGAGCAGAAAAGCATGGACATTTTTCTCTTGCCTGCCTTTCTGACAACCCATGTGAGCTTGGGAAGTAAATTAAGGGCTAAGGAAAAGTTCAGACATTTTAGGAAAAAATCCTTTACAAATCCTGCCCTATGTAAGCAATGACTGTTTTAAGATTTATGAACCGACCAACTCTTCACGCTTTTCCATGCTGTTCATAACAGCATTCAATTTATCCCTGTAGCAAATCTTAAATCGTTACCCAGAATCATAGAGGCATCACAGCTCGACAAAACCACCTGCTTGTAAAATGAGCAAGAAAATAATTTTGGGAAATGGCTGTAGGGGTTTGGGTTCTTCTTTTGTTTTGTTGGGTTTTTTTCTCTTTTTTGAGGAATTTTCCCTATAAGTGTGGCTAATGGCCTATCATGACTAGATACTTCACAAACAGAGGGTTATCAGCTCAGAGGAGAAGGCCGGTGGCCTCTCTCTCCTTACCTGGGAGTGCCCAGGTGGGGAGAAAATACCGCAAAACAAGAGACGGCAGGGCGGGGGGACAACCCTCTCTCCTGGGGCTCAGACACTCTCTCACTCTCTCGCTCTCGACTGGGGAAGAGAAAAAAGGCAGCCGAGGCTGTTTAAAGAAAAATTTTTCGGCTGTCGTCGGAGACCAGCCTGGTCCTGCTTCTTTTGCCGCGGGTGAGCCCCTGCTCGTAAGAGCAGCCCTTCAAACTGAGACCTTATTAACACCCACCTCCCTAAAAGAAGAACTTTCTTACCATCTGCCTGGGTGCCCTGACCCCCTCCTCTGCCTGCCTCCCTGGGAGCCCGGCCCCCTCCCTTGTTTCGGGGCTACTCCCAGCCTTCGCTACTCTGTAGCCCCGCACCTCCTGCCTGCTGAGACCTCCCGGGGATTTTCCCACTGCGGCTCCAGGCCGGGATACCCCTCCTCCCCCCTCCCAGGACTTTCTACCCGTCTCCGCCGCCCCAGCTTGCCGCCAGAGCGCCCCTGCCAGCTGTGACCAGCACCACGCTAAAGGGGAAAGTGTCCGCGGCCGAGACGGCCTCTTACTGAGTTTTTGTAGTTTTGTTTTGTTGTTAATACCAAAATTGTTGTTGTTTTTGCCTCATTAGATATACTAGTAAAGAACTACTATTCTTATTCTCATATCTTTGCCTGAGAGCCCCTTAAGTTCAAAATTATAATAATTCAGAGGGAAGGAGGTTTACATTTCTCATTCCAAGGGAGGCTCCTGCCTTTCTTGGTAAACACCTGTCCAAACCAAGACAATGGCAAAGACCCTTTAATTTTTTTTCATTTAAAACAGTCTAACATGAAAGTAAATAATGAACTTGAGGCAAAGATCATGCCATCTAATTAAGAACTAGCCCAATTACACTGTATAACATTTTGTAACCTTAAGTAAAATCTTTGCACATGTCTGCAAGATAAAAAAATGCAAATTGGAATGGTATTCATGTTATTTCAAAATGAGAGTGGGAAAGGTTCATCACTCGTGGATGTTACAGCCTAGTGAATTATGTGAGCTGGTCCCAAAGAAAGGCAGAAGAGCATGTATGCCTCACTACATCACATCCTGAGACTGTGCCATTCTCAGTACAGGAAAAATGTTATTTTAGGAAAGTTCTAGACAGGTTTGCAAATGTATTACTTTTCTTTATCCCTCTAGAAATAACAGATGTGTTAGTGTCTTCATCACTGTGAGGCCAATGCTTCTATATTGAAGAAAAAGCCTTTAAAAAGTCCAATAGGATAGCATGGGAGTATAGAGGGATTTCTAAATGTCCAGATTTTATGATGTTACGATTTTTTGATATGATGTGATCTTAAGGCCTTTTAGAAAGAGGCAATTTTGAGGCCATACCTTTGTCGTGTCCCAATGAAGTAATTTGGTATCCCGCGGTGCACCTCGCAGCAGGGGCCCTGTGCCCCAGGCGTGCTCAGGGACACCACTGTGCAAAGGGAGCAGCTCCCTTCTACCCTCTGCACCAAGGGACACAGCCAATCATGTTGAAACGTCTTTTTGTTTTGATTCTGAGCACACAAAGCTTCGGGCCTCACACAGCCCATTCCCCAGGGACAGGCTCACCTCAGACCCTAAGCTATTTGGGAGGGGAGGAGGATGAGTTCGTTCTCTCACGTTGAAGCTGTTGGGCCCGGATGGCATAATTAAACACTGACAGGGTTGGGCAGAGCAGACAGAGACAGCTCGGGATTGGTGATTTAACATTGGGAATAGGCAGAGCAAAAAGCTGGACTCCAGTCCCTGCAATGGTTATTTGATACAGAAATAGCTGGTGGAGGCAGCTGCTCTACCCAGCAAGTGCCCCGGCCCCTGTTCAGTTGTGCACTGCCCGACTTTCCTTCAGGCCTCATTAGCTTGTCATCACTCAGAATTAAAATGGAGCAACTTTAGCACAAGGCAGTAGGAATAAGAGTCCCTGAAACAGCTAAGAATGTCCCTGCTAGCTAAGAAATGGATGCTGCAGGTTTGGGTCTCCCAAAAGCCAGAGGGAGTCAAGCCAGAGGGAGCCAAGCCAGGGGAGTGGATGATGCTGAATGGAAGAACTGACACCTCAAGAAGGAAAATAGGTGCCCAAGCTTAGTTCAGAGCTTTGAAGAAAAAACCTATTCATTGCTTCATCTTTAAAGGGAAGCAGTGACACGCTTAGCTCCAAGGGAACAGGGTAGGACTGTCAGCACTGAACACCCCTTGCTGCAGCCCATGGGGAGGGTACCTAGCCCAGAATCAGGCTCTGGGGCACCATCCCCAGGGGCACAGTCAGCTGCCCTCTCCTGTACCCCTTCTTGGGTACCCCACACTGCTGGCCCTCTGAATTTGGATGGTATTAGTGTGGCAAGGTGCCTTCAGCCTGTTCTGGGCTCAGCCATTTCTCCTATCATCTTTTCAAAGGTGTTGGTTATTTCACCAAGTACTTTGTTTCAGTTATGATAACAGTTTGTGAAAAACAAACTGACAAACAGACACACGGGTTGCTAGGAAGCATTGGACCAAAAAGGGAGCCTAATGCTAATAATAAACTGGAGACAAATTTGCTTTTATTTGGTCAGAAACAGGCTCCATCATAGGGAGATTCTGAAGGGCAGATGACTCAGGTCAGAGAGACATCCAGGCAAAGTCCTAACCTTCCATCAGCCTTGAGGTTTGTGAAGTCCAGTTAGTTTCTCTGAAACTCCTCAGGATAATATAAAGGGAAGGAGCTGAAACAGCATGCCTGTGTATCTCGTGATTTCATGTTTCTCCAAATGACTACTTTTCCCCTGAAACAACTAGAAGAGAGGTCAGATAGAGTTGTTTTCTTCCAATGTATAGTGATCTGCAGGAAACAGACCATTTTCAGAAAACAAGTCAGAATAATCCTGCAGAAGAATGCTGGGGCTACTTCAAAATTCCTACCTGCAAAGAGGCATGAGAGCCTCAAAGTGGGGGGCCCTAGCTAAGAAGAGAGGACTTTGCTGGCAAGCTGTTTCTACTGATGAACATCTACTGCTGGTGCCTCCCTGGTCCCAAAGCACAATGCTGTTTTGCGTAAATTGTAAGGTAGGAGACAAACACAAGGAAGGTATTTCAAACCGCAAGTAAACTTGCATATAAATCCCAGAGAACAGTTTTTGGCTTTTTTGGTAGAAGGAACATGATGTTTAGCAGAGGAAAACCATCTCTCAAGTCCTGTTTTTGTTTTGTTTTGTTGGTCCTGTGATGAGCAAGAGCATCCAGGCTTGAGAAGACCGCATATTGCAACAGCTTGTAACACAATGAAACTTATTTGCAAAAGTCCAGAACACTGCAATTAGTCAGAGAAGCTCTTTAAAGTCAAAATACGGAATTTAAAAAATTTACTTTTATTGAGTTCTCATTGGTTTTTCATTACTTCAATTGTCCTACAGAAAACTCCGAGCTAATTTTCTATCTATACTTTTCAGATTGTGAGTTCTTGAAAATAGAGACTTTCCCAATAATGTCCCAGGTACCTGATTCTCTAAGCAGTAGGAGCAGTAAAGACATATTAAAGATGTACTAATTTAACTCCTTCAGTTGCTCCTGCTGATAGAGGAACTGCAAAATTGACCTAAGCCTTGTTTTATGCTTACTGGAAGTGCCAAAATCTAAAGGCTCATGACCTCAGTTCTTAAGTACACCCATGGAGTGGCTGAGGTGCTGTGGAGCACTGCTGTCCCACAAAGTTTTGCCTGCTCTCCTTTCCCTCCCCTCTATTCCCCACTCATGAGTGCACTTACCGAAGAGGTGGGGTCAGCGTTACTACCTGGGAAATCCAAGACAATGCTCCCATTCTCTCATGAGTGCATTCTACTTGCCCAGATGGAAGGCTCACGTGAGCCCACTTCTCACAGGGCTACCCTGGAACACTCACTTTTTGGCAGAATAAAGTAGAAGGACTTTCTTTTGCTCACAGATTGAGCGGAGCAGGGGGCTGTGTTCCAAACCTCACTTTACTACGTGCCTAGTAAAATATTTAAAAGATATAGAAAGGATGTAAAGAGGTTCCTGCATAAAATTGAAACCATTTAGGAAACAATAGCATGACTCTGCTGCTTGTAAAAGGGGTCCGGCAGCCTAGCAACCAGATTCTTGGTCAATGGAAAGACTGTTACACAAGCCGGGTGTTCAGACGTGCTTCCTCCTCATGCCCTGCCCTGCCAATTTACTACAGCCCTCTCTCCCCATTCCCACAGTCTTTGGCCTCTCCCATGAGCTTGCTGACAAAACTCAGCACCCACTAACCGGGGAATTTTTGCCACAGGCCATTTGTCACCTGGGAAATGGGACTGAACTGATCAAACTCGTTTCATATAAGGCATCTAGTAAATCAGGAAAAAATTCAGTTGTATTCAAGATGGGCTGAATGGAGTCGAAGTAATCACTGTCAGCTAGGAGTAAAACCCAACTCAAGATCATTTGCCAGTACATGTCCTAAACTCTTCTCTTGATTGTTTTTCGTAAGTAGCCTTCCTGCAAATTCATAGTTTGTCTCTCAAAATCAGTTACTGGTAACTATTACCTTCATAGCTCCACGTTTGGAGGCATCTAGCTACTTTACACCTAACTACTTTAGAGAAATCTCAATATTTCAGTAACATGACAACAATCCTCTTAATTAGATTAAAGAAGTTTTGGAAACTCAGGAGCACGAGTAGGGTTTACAAGAAATGCAATTATGTCATATTTGGGCAATCTGCTATTTCCAGTTTTCAATATTTCTTTTCTGGTTATGAAGACACTTTATTATACCTACACAAGGAAGTGCACTAAGTAGCAGATGTTTAATATTTATGAAGTTGTGTTTTTCTTGCCAGCGATTAATGACAAAAAATAACTATGAAACCACAAACAGGAACCTTTACTTCTACTTGTGTTGTTGTTCCTTGCATTGCACACAGTTCAGGTTATTTATAGCACAACAGCTGCTCTGTTCAGCATCTGAAACTAGATAAGGTCACAGGTTATCCATGTAATGCTGGGGTCTTACCAGTGACTGATTTCCTAAATGCCAGTAGGCTTTACAAATGTTTCACCTAGAGTTAATAAACATCACACTCAAGGCATCCTGAGGGAGATCAGGAGAATGTTCTCACACTGCTTTCTGCGCTATCCAGGACATGATGTGTTGCCATCAGGGCAGGAATAGCCTTATTTCTGAAAAGTTCCATTAGAGACTTCAGAAAGTGGGTATCACTAGCTTGGTTAGTTGACTTTAATGAAAGAAAGCATCTTCAGGCAAGGGGTACTCAATCGCCTGTGCCTGAAAAACTTTCCTAACACTAATCCACTAGTCCCTGTTTAAGACCAGTAACTTCCCTTCTTATTTTAGAAAGGTGGAAACAAAAATAATTAAAAGGAAAGTGTACTTTCTTAATTTTGTCTCATAATACTATAAATATGTATACAGAATGTAATAAAAACTACTCCTGACTGCTGGAATTACACTTTTTTTGAAGGCCTGATTGCTCACTCTAGCCCTTTATACTGCTACAATGACTGGGTAGCAATTTGCCTTCCAGAACAGTTATACTTATTGTACAAAGCACGTTTCAAGGCAGGGAAGTTAGATACTCTACTGCATATTGCATCATACAAAACTCCTTTTTGCTAAAAACTCAATAAATATTTTTCTCTCCTATACCAGATATCCAAAGTAGCCTTGTTTGCATCACTCATTCAGTGTTGTGATACAAACAAGGCCACTAGCCATGCAAAATGCTGTCTAATTACATAAAATCATAGAATCATAGAAGTCCAGAGCTGGAAGGGACCCACAGGGATCATCAAGTCCAAATCCTGGCCCTGCACAGGACAGCCCCAAGAATCACATCATGGGCCTGAGAGCATTGTCCAAACACTTCTTGAACTCGGTCAGGCTGGTGCTGTGACCATTTCCCTGGGGAGCCTGTTCCAGTGCCCAACCAACAGCTGGGTGAAAAAACCTTTTCCTAATATCCAACCTAAACCTCCCGTGACACAACTTCAGGCCATTCCCTTGGGTCCTGTCACTGGTCACCACAGAGAAGAGATCAGTGTCTGCCCCTCCCCTTCCCCTCATGAGGAAGTTGTAACTGCAGTGAGGTCTCCCCTCAGTCTCCTCCAGACCGAACAAACCAAGGAACCCCAGCTGTTCTATGGTTTCCCCTCTAAACCCTTTACTATCTTCATAGCTGTCTTTTGGACATGCTCTAATAGCTTTATATCCTTCTTATATTGTGGCACCAAAACTACACACTGGAGTCAAAGTAGGGCTGCACCAGCAACATGAATACATAGTTTTCCTTGCAAGGGAGACTTTATGTACAGCAAAGTATTTTTCTCACCTTTTATCTTCGCTTAATTTCCTAATACTTGAAACTGTGGATTTCACTTGCATGAATTTCTTTTAACTTTTCTGTATTCAAGTCTAGGTACACGATGTACTCTGGACGTAAAGAGATTACTTCAGTGATGAAAAGTGACCATTGTTGATTGTTGATTTTGAACAAAGAGTAAGTGAAATATATATCCAGAAATACAAATGACCCCTCATGACCCCAAGGATATTAAACAGAACTGTCCTGTCTTCTCCATACTGTGCAGAACTTTCTGGCCTTGTATGAAACCTTTGGAGCTCTACACTATATTTAATTTTATTGTGCGCTATCTTCCAGTGATAACTCAGAAAGCTCTTCTAAAATCCATACTGGAGAAGAGGCACATGATAGACCAGCTCAGCCACTGCATAAATCTTCTGAAGTGGCTCCAGAAGAATTACATCAGAAATTAATTTGGCCTCTTATGTTTGAAAAAGTCCCTGCTAAATAGTGCAGAGCTGAGGAGAAGCAGCACTGAGCAATGTATTTCTTCTTCCAGCAAGCTTCGAAACAGATCAAATGAGCACTAGAAGACATCTGTCTGTTATTTCCTGCCCACACAGCTTTGTTCTGCTTTATTGCCAGAGCACTCCATGGATGATGTCACTTTTTTCTGAAGAAAACAGGCCACCAGAGCCTTTCACTGACATAATTAATTATCTGTAGTCTGGGCCACAGCCAGCAAAATTCCCATGGCAAGGCCCTGAGAAGTATTAACTCCACACTGCTTGATGTTTTCAGAATTACTATGGTCTGGGATACCCTGTCTTGTCTTTTCACACTGAAAGAGTGCTTTGCTTGATATTATCAAGCCGTGGGGCAGTTACTGCAGCATATAGAATTACAGTGCCATGATCCAGTCAGCACAGAGACACCAAGGCGAGGGGTCACTGTCAAGTTATGTGTGTGACTCTGCATGTTGGGATACGTTCTACATGCTCCAGCAATGCCTCACAATGGCTAAACCCCAGTTTTGGGTTTGCTGTATCCAGTCAGAGAGTTTTGTCTCAGACAACATTAACTGTATAATATTTTTTCACATGGCCTGAAGCCCAGCAGCAAGCAGAAACCATAGATTGATGCAACTGGCCATCAAGTTGCCATGTTCCTTTTGTAACCAGAACTTATTTTGTGCTCAGTTAGCAGCTCTTTAGGAAGAAAAAAAAGTGACTAATGAAAGGGCAATAACAGAAAAAGCATTTTTTTTCCTCTTCCTTCTGTTATCATCTGGCCCTATTAGCCAGTCTGGACCAAGACACAAGAGACCCATGGATCATGGACCTCTTTCTTATGCTTCACACATAAAATTAACCCCACCATGCTCCAATTTCCATTCCGTAAAGGAAATGATAATTCTCATGAATGAGATTTAATTCCCAAGTATACAGAAGATCTAGATATGCTATGAATGCTACAAAAAATATGGCACTCTGACATCAATATAATTGTTCTCCTATTAATTTTTCCCCATTTGTTATATTCTTTTATTTCCTCCAGGTTGATGTTCTTCTATACTATCATCCAATTTGTTGAAATCCATTAGAAACTAAAAAGTATCTTCATTAGATGTGTAACTCATCTTGTCTAAATTGCTCTTTGCAAGTGCTACATTGACAGTAAAAGGAACAGAAGCATCTGAAATTAGGTGCTCTGACCCGAATTTCAGGGAGGCACTTGAAGCTGCTGCTGTGAATACCCTGTCTCCAAGAGGAACAAATCAGCCCAGGCTTTTTTTTTCCACAGTGGTCTTGCTGCCTTCTGGTAGGAATGAGCACACAAGGAGCAGGATGGAGCAAGACAAGCTGGAGCCAGCAGGGCTGTATCCACCAGGATGATGAGGTCAGAGGCAATCCTTCTGCCTCCTCCGTGGAGACAGGAGCATGTGGGACACTAACAGACCTAAGTGTGTGTACATGTGTAATAAACTGTATACACAACTTTCTCTTGTCCAAACATTTTGTTGGCGTCAACAAGATGTTTTTGAGTACTCCGTGCTACACAATGTGCATTCAAGTTACTGGTGGCTGATGAATGGGCAAGAACAGTAGGACTGCGTTACAGCAAGCACTCACCAGCATGGCCAATTGTTTGAATGGAGGAGTTGTCAGAGGAAAGGGGGGAAGTGGCTGAACTCTTAGCGTGAAGCAACTAGAGAGGGTGGGCAATGAAAGGTGCAGAGTGAGATCTCCCAGCCATATCCACGATGCCCTCACAGCCTCCAGCTGTCTCCAAAATCCCCCTGGTTCCTCCCAATGTCTGTCCTTCCCTTTGCCCTCCCAAGCCGCATTTGGACATCGTTTCCCCTCTCCATCCTCCCATTGCATTTCCAGGAATGACTCTGAAGCCCTTCAAAATGCTATTTTACCTGAACTGCTGAGATTGCCTGAGCCAATACTGGAGAATTGAGGTTTCATTATGAAGCCACATCAATATTTCTGTTTCTGACTTGTCCAAACTTGAAGGTGACAAATGTCTGGAAGTTACCATGCAACTGTATTTGAGTTAGTTCAGTTACACTCATTTTTCTGGCATGGAAGAATTGATGCTAATTTTTTGCAAAGAAAACCAATAATTTCCAGTGTAAGAAAGACATCACTTGCAAAATCCAAACCCTTCCTGTCTCAGGAAAGGACTTCCCTTCATAGTGCCTCCCTCAGCAGTGCATCATTTTGTGTGCCACATCTGCACAGCCCTCCAAAACAAGTCAGAGTTCCCTTTATTTTGGACATCATGCAAACACTCAAGGCAGCAATTCTGTAAGATGTGGCAAGACGTAGGATGTTCAGTAGGACCTGCAGTTTTCTATGTGAAAATGTTACATTTCTCTCACTTTAGTCAACCAATAGGTGGAGCCTTTAACCCTAGAAACAAGACAATTTCTCAGCCATGTTCTCATAATTGTTGTGTAAAGACTTATGTTTGCATTTATTAAAGCTTGTTTTGGATGAAAAATAATCTGTTTTGCTCTCAAGAGCTTATCTGATCCTCAGCTATAGAACAAGAGACAAAAACTTAATAAATACACAACTGGGGCAGTGAAGTTAATAAAAACAGATTCATCTACCACTGCAATGTTAAATTAACAACTGGTGACTCAGAGTACTGGACAGCATTATGACACAGAAGACATATGCTTGTTGCAAGCTCTCCAAAGAATCCCAGATATTTTAAAGCCAGAGAGCTCATGCATTTAACATTGATTGCAAAATTATCGGCCATGTGCTCTCCCACGGAGTGAACCTTCTCTCAAGAAAAATGAGAAAAGACACAAACTTCCTCATTACTGTTGCACTGAATATACAATTTCTATTAAGGAAGTGTAAAGAAAAAGAAAAATAAATAGTCAAAATATATCAGTTATTTAAAGTTAATTTTTAAAACTTTGCAAGAGATGATCAGTTTGGAACAAGACCAGAATTTTAAAAGCGGGTTGTGGACAATTCTGTTCTGTTTTGAACAGAAGACCAAGAATCTTTGGAAAAAACGCCAAGCTGCTCGTACTCTTGCTTCCACTCTAGATAAGACGTTCAATGGATCAGAGACACTTGCCAATTATTCCTCTCTCTTCTGATCCTTCAAGCCTAACTAACACAACAGATGTAGCTCTGTTAAGTACAGCTCAGGCATTAATAGAGAAGGATGTTAAAATGTCTTTGTGAAAGAAGTCTTCAGCCTACAGCTGTCCAGCAACTGTGACATTTTATTGAGGATCATTACTTTGAAAAGCATATAATTCTAAAGCAATTTTAGTACCAAGGAGATGGATGACTATCATCACTATGGTTGATAGTACCTCTGCCCTTAGTTTCAGAGGGAACAGGAAATTGCCTAAATAGCACAGTTTAACTATATTTCAGTATACTATCTTACCTTTTTTTTTCTCTCTCTCTCATAACACAGCCAGGTTCTATTTTAAGATTTGTGATTTTGGGACTTGTTAGACAAGTTCTTCTTACCTCCTATGGTATTCTCTGCACTTTGCACAGCAGTGAATGTAAGCAAAAGAAAACAAACCATACTAATCTGGACAAAATTAATCTCTGGTTATAAATTATTCAATAAAAATAGAAGAGAGCATCTGTGGTCTGAAAACCTTTTTTTTTTTTTTTTTTGTGCTGCAAAAGCATTCATCAGGAAAACACAAACAAACCAGGGGTCAGTTAGAGAGGGAGAATTTTTTAACTCATTGTACTGATATGCCAGACATTTTTAGGATTTGGTTTTAGGCTCTTTTTTTGCTACACTGTGGATACCATCTTTCTCTTCATTTTCTTGCCTTTTTTTATGCCCACTTTCCATGTCTCTAGCTTGGCTCCATTTATCTCTGTTGTATTCTCCTTTTGCTCACACTCCTTTTCTTCTATTGCCCAGCCTCTTTCCCCTCATTCCATTCTCCTTAAGTCACCTCTCCCTCCTCACATTAACCCTATCTTCTCTTTTTCCCTGTAGCTCTGTACATGCCGAAGTTTTTCTCTCGAGGAATTTGTATTTCATCTGTATGATATGCTCATAAATCCTAAACTATTTCAATTCAGTCAACAAGACTTCACAGATACCCTACATGTACTTTTCTCTGGCTTTACCTATTCTTTCTGCCTTGGCTCATCTGCAGCTTGTTAATCTGTGCTATTTTGCTAATGACCATTTGAAAACTCCTTCTCTTCACTGCTTTCTCTGGTGCCAAGGCAGCTTGCCCCAGTTTTCTCTTCTGATTTCAGTACCATGCACAAGAAACACATCTGGCTTCTACCCACCTATCTCTCCTATATTCCTTGCTTGAGCTTTCAGGCAGGTCCATATTTATTAATATTAATGCAAGAGTATAACAAAAGGCACTGAAGAAAAATATAGAAGCTTGTAAAGTGTTTTTAACTAAACAACAACTAGGTGCTCTAACAATGTTGTTACAACATCTTGGAAAAGTCAATACAAAAGCAGTTTGAGGCATTACATGAAAGTTTACACATTGCAGCAAGAGGAAAAAGAGACAGAGAGAAAAACATCACAACGACAGCTACAGAGTCAAATTCTCTTGCTTATATTAGTCAAAATGACAAGTGATGGAAAGGAAGTAATGCCATGTCTAAGAGAAAGGCAAATATTAAACCAAATGCACAAGGCACTGGTGAGTTCTCTCCTACAGCAAGCACCATGTGCAGTTCCAGCTACAGACACTAAGAAAGGTGAACCCAGGGTGTAACTGCTGCTGGTCGAGGGGTGATGGAAGACATGGAGAGCCTTTTTTGCTGGAGAAAACTGAAAGGATGTGGTATGGCTAGCACAGCAAAAACCAAGGCTCAGAGGATGCAAGACTGCTGTCTGCAAACACATCAGGCATTAAAGACAGGAGGGAGACAGGTGGGCTTTCAAAGCAGGATCACTGTATAGCAGAGTTTCATAAAGGTTTCACGAGACATAATTAAAATTAAATTAGAAATTAAAAGGGAGAGATTAGCTAAACATTAAAGCTTTCCAATTCTGGGACTATTTTCCAATAGGAGTAGTCAAAGTAAATGACCCACCTAATCTTAAAACACAGCTTACTAAGTTAACAACAAAGGTTAAATGGAGTGTTGGCCTAAAATATTAGATACTGAGACTTGATATACAATAGACCTTCTAGAATTTTATCTCTCGAATTCTCAGGTCAGTCAATGCATCTGCAGTATAAGGATGAGGAAAGCTTGAGTTGGGAAGTGACAAAAAGGTAGAATAAGAAAGGTCACAACTAGAGAAATAAAGAAGGGAAGAAAAGTGAATAGGGAAATTTGGATCTTAGGAAAAAGTACAGAACAGAGTGATTATAGAATAAAATGTATTATATAATATGTAGCCATACAAAAGGGAAAGAAAGTAGAAAGCAGAAAGATGGAAACAGTAAAGAATTTTCCTTTCCTTTACATTTACAAAGCATAGTTTTCTGATAGAAAGACAGACAGTAAAATACTAAAATACCTTTTAAAAGTGTTAAAATGCAACGAGCAGTTTATCACCTATACCCATGTGCGTTAATTGACTTTGTTAGGAGGGAGGATTTTCCGTGGCAGGATGTGCAGCCACTGATAGCTAAGTGTTTCATAAGGACCTTAACAGAGAGAACAAAACACAGAGTCCTCTGCTAACCTTTCCTTGATCCACCCACCCAGGCTGAGAAGAAAGTCTTGCAGCCCACCTGAAGGTGAGCTCCTCCTGTCTCTGCTGGATGAGACAGCTCCTTCCCCCACGACTGTCTTGTTTGAGCCACCAGCAACCAGCCTCCCATACCTGCCCTTCAACAAGCTGTTGCTCTGGCAGCTCCTGTGAGCACTCAAATTAACCATTAAATGCAGTCTTGAATAAATACTCATAAGGAAGGGACCTCTTTGACAGCAGAGTCATTTGGTCTCTCCCTTTGGAGAAGGGATGCTGTATAAATAGGTTTACCTCTGAATATCTGCTATGCAGTGTTTCCCTTCAAATATCAAACCAAACTCATTGTTACATTAGACCACTTGGAAGTCTGAGGACTTGTCAGAAATTGTGTCTTGTCATTAATTTATATATCACTTGTATATTACACATATTGTTACCCAAGACATCACATTTCACATATTGCCCATCTGCACCCTCAGGTCTGCAACAGAGGAAACCTACAGCTGACAACTTAATGTGTATTTCCTTGACACCCCATGGCTGCATGGCTCTGAGGAGCTCTGCTCCTCGACAGTGCCAGGCTCTCAGGAAACATTTCCCTCAGCCCTAAAGCATGCAAGGGTCCTCGACAGGAACGGGGGGCTGAGCTGCAGGGGATGAATGCCATATTGGCACTGGAGAAACACAGTAAAACATGGACTATAATAAAGGCCTCGAGTGGAGAGGTTGGTCCTTTTAAAATTAGTGTGAAGTGTAGGAAACTGTCTCCCAAGCTTAAATTGTCCTCCAGCAGTAGGCACAGAATCTGGATAAGAAATTATTTTTCTTGAAACACCCAATGATTTATAGTGGGATGCTGTCTTTATAAATATACTTTTATTATTGTGGGTTTTTTCCCCAAACACGCAATAAAAGACTGAGTCGTAAACATGTAGGAATACTGTTCCTAATTTCCTTTTGGGCCCCCAATCAGGAAATGTTGAAAATCAGTGTTGGTATTGCTGAAGATTAATGGCTGCTGCTCAGAAACCATACAAAAAGGGAATATATTCCTGCCAGGACAAATACATAGGCCATTGGACAAAAATCCGTGAACCACAGATAGGATTATATCATCATTGTAAAGATCTACACTGCCTGTCTTGCTCTGTAATTAATAATATTCACATGTGGGTTTGACTGAAATCACTGTAACAACCAGGCAAACTAATGCCATCCCTTCATGGTCTAATTTTTTCTACTCGTATTTGAAGTTTTCTTTTCAAATCAGCTTTGCAGTATTTAAAAATTAGATCTTTTTCCAGGTATAGAAAGCAATCCTTCATGGATTTTTTGCCACTTTATGTTCAATATGGGTTTAAAGACCATGTAATCACTACTTTTTTTCATGTGAGCAGTTAGATCTCACAAGAGAAAATACACTCCACTGAGCTATAAGGCCATCAAAATAAATCCCTGTCATCAGTTCATTTGCTTCCCACTCTCCTTCAGAGAGGCTGTACTTAAGAGCTCTCCTGCCATGTATATTGGGAGATGTTCTCATCACCACAGCTTCTGTAAACTTTTTCTTCCCTTTTGTTTTCTTACAAAATAAGGCATAGGCTACGGTGACCTCAAGTGTTTGTGAAAATCTTTCCTTCTCTATACTCAGTAAATGCACAGGTTCCAGCCAGGAAACATGAAGACAGCAGAGCTGAGTCCAGCTTGGTTCTAGAAGCTAAAGAACAAGCAAGCTACCTGCGGGTATTATAATTTTAAAAACTAATCAATTTAAAAATGAGGACATAAACATCATTGCCAGGGCATCTCTCCATGGTTTTCTGGCATGTTTGTCTTCAAAATGAAGAGCTGGGGCATCAAATAGTAAAGTAAGTTCTCAATATTGATACCAAGAGCAATGTGGTGTGGGCCTACGTTGTCAGATGAAGTGAATAGTGAGCTAAGCATGTGATGCATATGAATACATTACCAGTTTACCCTGCTAACCCCACAGTTGTCATGACCAGGTTACCTCCTGTGGCTTAGCTGGAGGGTTTGAGGGTTCCAAGGCAGTGTCAGCCTGGTGGTACGGGCATAAGATGCCCCCTGCTCGTGGCTGAGTAAACAGTCATGGTATTTTATCCCATTTTTTAATTCAGAAAATAATGCATCTCCCTACGGATACAGCCTGATTTTTTTATCAGAACAAAATCTTCTTGCATATGCCTAGATAATGTTTGCTTCGCCAGAATTGAAATGGCTTCAAAGTAAACCCGCAGTGTGATTTGTCAGTCCAACAAAACGCCAGCCAGCCACCAGAGATGTCTGAACAAATCTGAAAATAAAAAGCCATGAAATGACTCAGTGCATTAGGTCACTGTGACAGCCAGGAGGTAATACCAGAGAATTTACTTTGGCTGAAGTCTTCCTTGGCTCATCTTCATTTGTAGTGTAAAGCCAGACTCTCATCTCAAGCCAAAGTGCTGTAGCTTGCCCACTTCAGAAATGGGTCAACACAGGTACCAGGGAAATAACTAAAATTGGGGATTTGAAATGAAATTAAAAACCCCTATGGATTAAAAATTATGACTCTGTTCCCTGCCTGGCTGCAAGGAGCAGAAGAAGAGATGCACTCTACAGCTACCAGTGTGGTTGTCCCCATACCCTCCTGTCACGCCAGGAAGCTTTAGCAGTGCCTAACATCTCTTTGGGGTCTGTATGTATGAAAACCCCTAAAAGTATTGTCCAGGACCTATTACCATCATCCCCATAGGGATAATGAGAACATGGGCAGTCCTTCAAAGGCTGTGTAACTACCCCGTACAGTAAAAGACTATGGTGAAGAACAGGAGAATTACTCAAACAATAAAGACCACATTTATTGCCACACAGGAAACATTAGTGACTTTCTTCACCTCCCCGTTCCAGACCACAAAGGTGACTTCAGGGTAAATCTTTCTGAACAACACGAGTATGATACATTTCTATTGAGGTTTGGCTCTGTTCACCACAGAAGCTGCACGCTACCTCCATCTCTAAGGAAATTATATATAGATGTTTTTGAATAAAGTAAAATGAAGCACAATAAAAATGATTACTTTTCTGTAATGATAATTTCTTTTTTCCTTTACAAAGTTGCATCCAACAGATTTTCTTCCTTTTTTTTTTCCCCTGCAGTTTTTCATTGTAAAATGAACATTCTCTGTCTTTGACAAAATTATTTATTTTGAATGCATGCTTCTTGTAACTTGTGAGTGGTTTCTGACAAACTAGAGGTGACTTATGTGCAGAAAAAGTGATACTTAATGATACTTAGTGAGATGGAATCTCAGAGTTGTGGTAATGGTGACTCAAGTACCAAACAAATTAACGGAACAATTGCTTCTTGTAATCAGATAAGATGGTAACAAGTTCAACATTAAAGTAATAATGTTATGAAGGTGGGTTTCAGGGGAAAAGTAAAGCCTTATATGAAAAGCTAAATAGGAATGATTAATTAGAATAAAGGGATTAAGACAAAATGTTTTCATGCAGGTCTGGTGGCTTTTTTCTGCTTGTCCATAAATTCAGCGAAAAAGAATGTATGAATTTGACAAGCAGTCCTGCCACAAAAGGGGATAAGTTTTGAAAAGCCACAAGTCTTCATACTGACTTTTTGAAATACCATGTTTCAACTTCTTATTTTGAAATTCTCTGAAAGCTCACACTACAGAGAGTTGAATGATTTATTAGCATTAAAGAGAATCTCAAAACTGGATGGACATTCAGGGACAAATTAAGTGCAAGATCAGGCTGATTGCCATCAAGTACTTGCTACTGGGCTGAATTAACATGCAAACCAGGACAACTGAGAAAGCTTTCAAGCAAGCACTACTCCAAGAATTAGAACTAATGGATCTTTGAAAGGCAAGGAATGTGCAAAGCACTGGACTCCAGAAATCAGACAGGACAGGCAGAGCTTTGGCTGAGCCCTCAGTAACATCTAAATATACAGACGTTCCAGGTGACATTCTAAGTCCATTTTCAGTATTCTTGACTTGCAGATTTGCCTCTTGAATATTTTCAATAATTACTGTAATTACATTCCTTATATTTACTTGTCTTCCCCCCTCCCTTTTTCCCATCCACCACAGATTCTCCTGTGGTTGTTTTCAGCCTCACCTGCAGATCCCCGTTTGTTTGTCAGGTGTTTCTTTGACAGGTGTTTACAATTTATTATGCTTTGGTAGCTGCAGTGGTAAATAAAGCCGTACGTAAAGCTATGACTGTTAAACACCAGCTACCACTGCTCTCTCCTTGTGGTCTTTTTCCTTAAATATGCATGTCCCTGTTAGTTGAGCCCTGTGCTCCTTGGACAACCTAAAAATAGATAGGTACATAGAAAATATGGTTTAGAAGATGTTTGATTTACCTGCAATTCTCCTTCCATTATACTGAGTAGTTTTATCAAGTCTTCTTTAGAAAGCTCTATGGACTTCTTGTTCTTTCGCTCGCTAGGACCAGGTGATTTTGAGTGCCGTTTGACAGTTGCTGAAACCATGACCTCATCTTCCTTCCGATGAGGTTTGTTCTTTTTCTTGGCATCCTCCTGAAGTTTTTCATTCTCTGCATGGCTGATGACAGGCTTGGAACTGGACAAGTGCCCGTTAGACGAGCTTTCTCCACCTTGGTTTCGGGATCTCATCCCTGCCTAGAAAGAAACAAACATAAAGATGCATTTATAAACAAAATTACTTAAAAAAAAAAAGCCACAGTGGAAATACTGCCTTTGGTAAGAACAACAATCTTCTAAAAACTGAAAAATACTGTCATGCTCAGGAGACTGTGGTAGAAAGCTCAACCATTTCAACAACTCTGTGTGTGGCAGAAAAAACATCCTAAGGTAAGGTTAGCCATCTTTTTCAGCAAGACAAATGCAGATATGAATTTAAATGTATGGAACTTAAAAGTGATGTGGGAAAATGGTAAATAACATGTTCCAGTGTTTCCTTTTCTTCAGCTGACATTTTGATCATTCACAATTCAACACTCAAAACAAAGCAGGTTGTCAAATAGATCTTATTTTAACATGTGGCTTACTTGAGAAACAGAAATGCAATTAAATTTTAAAAAAACATATTCCTGGAGTATAAATTCTGTATGAGAGTGGAGTGCCAACGCATGACAAATGTCAGTCTGCTGTTTCCCTGAAATAAGCAATGATTTTATTGCAGGTAATGAAGAAAAATGGGGAATGCAGAGTAAATCAGGTGGCAAATACTGCACAGAATTATTAGACAGTAAGTGTCATAAAGGAAAGTTGAAAAGAAGTTTGAAAAATGAGCACAAAGGGTATAAAATCACTAACAGGTAAATGGGCAAGATCAACATACTCTTTCCAGAAGATTCAGGGTTTCTCCAAAATGTCAGGTCATGGTTATTCAATGCTCACATTTCTGTCTACTTAAGCGTTTACACTGAGTCTTAGACTACAACAGCAAATGTTCCTCAGCTCTGTTACTTGACCTACTGTATTGCTAAATTTTTATAGCAATAAATCTAATGAAAAATATTCCACTGCTTCCAAGTATTTCCTCTCATTAAATTAATCTCTGGATTTAGTCTGCAGTTTGTTCATTAGTCAAACAGATGCTTCTCACCATCAATAACATCATACACTCTTCTGGTAAGGAGTTCAGAGCAGCAGTTCACTAGTGATAGAGCAAAACCTAAAATACATTGACTAATCAGCTTTGCTAAATTACACTGGGTCTGCAATGGTTTGCCTGCATACTTGACTCAGGCCAGCATTATAAATCTCTTGCTCACAATTGTCCTTGCACTTTTGTAGTTTCACACTCAGAATGAAGATTGTCTTTTTATTATGACTGGTTACTCATGTCTTCACTAATTCAGTGGAATTAGTCCAGCAGCGTAAATAGGGAGAGAATTAGACCCCATATTTTGGAGTGAGAGAGTTTCACAAAGAGATTCCTTGCATTGTAGGTCTGCTCTTATCCAAACAACATGTGATACAGGTATACAATGGCCTTTAGCTTCCTGAATGCTTATGCAGTGTGTTTTTCATCAAACAGTTTGGATTAAATACATGAATTACACTTTCTAAAAACAGATCTCCATTATAAGCATGAACAATACCTGAGAACCTCAGGAAATCTTTTAGGTTTCAGATTTATAATGGAAAAATAAACATAGTGCTATGTTTCCTCTCAGATAGGGCTTTTCAATTTGTTTAACTTTAATGGGTTTGAAACTTTCCAACCACACTTCCTCTCAGGAGAGAGCACTTGGGATTCAATCTGTCTCTATTTTCTAAGTGTTTCCTTCTGAGTCCCTGTGGGTCACAGCCTCCAGCCACTTTCATCTCTAAACCAAACCTATTTTTTATGGCTTACAGTGAATGGCTTCTTGGCTCCAGGACATCCTACATGTTTTAAGAACAAATATTTGAAGACTGTCTTGTATATGTTTTTCAGTGGAAAACAGATTATTACATTACAGTATATTCTGCTTAGTAACATGCCACATTAAGTATTTCTCTGTAGTAAGATGACTCAACTTATAGACCTGAAGGTGCACAATGAATGTTGAATTTAACTTATGACTAGTTGAGGCACATCATCAACCTGAAACATTGCATAATCAACCGGATGCACTTAGCTGAGTATGTTAGACTTCATGAAAGGTGATGTGTCACCCAGTCACATCATAACTCGAGACAGCCACTTTGACCCATCTGTCCTTGTGGGAGCTGAGATAACGATTCATGAAGCCATGTAAAGACTGAGCAGTTGACTATAGGCTTATCAACCTGTTAACAGAGAAATTAGGAATGCATATTTCAAGTGTGCTTATGCTCAATGTAAATCAATATAGGCCCACAAAGGCCAAATGCAAAGTTATTTTTTTCAAAATTCATTAAAACAGCAACAGAGCAGCCTAACCAATTGACCTGGTGTTTCATATCATCTGGCTAATTACCATATGATTGCTGTTAAGGGAGATCGAACTTGGCCTCTTTCAAAATTTCCTTTAAACTTGTAGATTTGTTTTGCAGCAAGCCTTAACCTGACAGTGAGTGTGGCAGACAGTCTGCCACTCTGGGTAACACTGCCCCTAACAGCCTTTCTTTGGGTGAAAGCCTGCCAAAATCAGAGTAATGCTAACACTTACTCTGTCTTCCCTTATGATGTTGATACATTTTCAACACATTACCCAAATACAAAGGTGTCATATGCTGAAGCCAGAGATGCAAGCGACAGAGGCTTAAATGGTGACAGAAAGGGCCAAGGTTTTGATATTCACACAGTAACTTCCAAGGAGTTTAAGGGCCAAAATCAACGGCATGATCCAGCTGTTGTGCAGTGCTCTAGGAATATAAAGCAGCTGTAAGGATGACTGAATTTTAATTAGAGCAGCGTGAAGTAGCCAGAACATACCAGTGGTCTTGGCTGAAATACTGTTTGCTGGAAAGGAGTGCTTAGTATTATCATTTTGGATATCCGTCTGCATTTCTGATGGCATCACGATAAAGAAAAGGTTCTGAGCAGTTGCACGACATTATTTCAGTATGCAAATATCCAAATCCCCAAACTTTGTTTATCTGTTGTTTCACCAGGGTTCCAAAACTGATTCTGGGGACACTGCCAGTCTAACACTGGTAACAAATGACCTCCTGCTGTCAGTCCTGATCACATCTCCATATCTTACAGCATTCCTGATCTGCTGAAGGGATTGCGTTCCCTGAAGAAATAGCTCATATGATTTATAACAACTTTAGCATTTAACTCTACTTTTTTTTTCCCGCCCCTTATCATATTGCATATTAAACTGGAAACCTTTCCTAACAGTTTCCAGTCAAACAAGAAGACTTTATGTGATCAGTCACCTTGATTTTGACATTTATTGGCTACTCATTTCAATATGTGCTCACAGCATTGGCACTCGGCATGGGAACTCTTCAGCCCCTCCTCTGGTTCTGTCATTTGTTAAGCTTTATGCACAAAGGACAAATGCTATGATTATTTACTTGAGCCCGTATTGTTGTTCTGGGCATGGATCCTTCAGTTTTCACAAGTTAGAATGCACACAACATTTTATGAAATAACCTTTATGTTAGTTTTACTGACATCAGGAGGAAATCTGGGAGGAATTTGCTGAGTAGGATGTCAGGAGAGGACAGGCTGCATGCTATTCCAAGTCTTTCCCTTGCTGATGGCAATTTGTTCTCCCTAAAGCTCATGAAATGGCAGGTTAGATTAGGCTCTGTTACTAGTGCTGTTAGAATCAGATAACGCAGAGGGGTTCTTTGAACTTAATGTGTAGTCCCTCTTGCTAATTGGACATGATGATTTTGGCTCCATAGTACTTTCCCTTAAAATAATAATAATAATGTTATGATACACACACACACACAAAAGTTGATTTAAAGCCATGATATGGTTGTTGCCATTGGCAATAAATTTGTAGTCTGGATCTCAGTTGCAGATCTAACTGATTAGAATATGACATGAAAGTGCTGGGTTTCTGACAGGCTAACAAAGTATTGTAGAGACAGTGCAATTGGGTTAGTGAACCTAAACTGGAATTTGTTTCTCTGCTGTGGCTTTGGGAACTGTATCTTTCAGGGGCTCTGCTGCGCAGGAATTTGGAGTGGAGCAAAATGATATGCAGAAGTGCTTGGTACACAGGGTTGATTGTGGAGAACTCAAGCACTGAGCAAGCCAAATTTCTGCCCACTGATTACGAATCAATATATAGGACTAGGAGTGAAAAATAATTTAAATATACTCAAACTGGAGACCAAATAATATAAAACCTCCATCAGATCTGAAACACCCCACAAATGATGAGGAGAGCTAGAAAAATTTTTAAATAGTGTCAGTCTGTATCTGAAAGTAGTAGGTACCAATTAAAAACCCCATCAAATATGAGGAGAGGAGGGAGGGGAGGGGAGGGGAGAGGAGGGGAGGGGAGGGGAGGGGAGACTTTCTCAAATGTCAGAAAGAGAGGAGGATGGAGGCATCAAATTGACCTTGTTGGCTTAGAAGTCCTCAGCAAGGACCATCCCAGATGGGAATGGATGGCTTTTGCCCCAAGTGATCTGGATAGCCACAACTAAGTTACATGGCTTCAGTGGTGTGACTTTCACAGGACAATCATGTAGAGATACAACTGCTCATACCACCTCAGAGGCTGATTAAAATTATTAGTTTTCACATTGGTTATTCCTGGTCATTTTCCTGGACTCTGCATATGTTCATTATTATTATTTTGTCTGACTTGAAGAAATTAAAAGGAATCACATTCCCAAGAGGTTGTGACAGGACCAGGTAGGAGCTGTGGCTGCACTGAGAGAGCAGTGCTGTGCGGTTGGACTCTGATGCTGCATGAAGCAGACTCTGGATGTGACAGACTCTCTATCTGACTCTGGATTGTGTCAGACTCTGGATTCTGAATGAACCAGGCCAAGGGAGTGCAGACCTCATTCTTGGTTTTGCTTTTGCAGATGACTCCCGTGTTGGTTTCAGTCATGATGGGCAGAGTAGAGCGATAAACCTAATGACTAATACAATGAATAACAGAACAAATATCTGACCTTAGTAATCCCAGAGTTTCCTGAATTTCTAAATTTTCAAGCCTAAAGTACTAATCCATTGTGCTGTCTAACCTCAGTCTCTTGTCCTCATATGCATCATGATTTGAGCAAACTAGCAAAGGTCGTTGTTCCTTTTGACAGCGTTATACTTTGCCAATGTGCTTTTGTGAGAGCACGTGTTTGCTGCTTGCCCTTCTTGTTGGACTCTTGGCATGGAGCTATGGATACTCTTTGAATCAGGACAGTTCTCTACTCAGTAAACAGCTTGAATAACCAAACCACAGGGCTGAAGTTCCTGTGCTAGGAAAGGCTAGGAGAGGACCTGTGGCTAGTCTAGCTATGTAAACCACCATTGCCTTCATCCTTTCACCTGGTCTGCCTGCTGCCTTGGAAAAGTGTTTGTCATACAGGTGTTAGGAGGAGCAGCATCCCAGCACCCCTGTCCTGAGCCTCATGCACTGAAGAATAAATATTTGTTTCATCCTGTTGACACTGCTGCCATAGTGGGGTTTGCTGTTTGCAAGTAGTGTAGAAAAGTAGCAAAGTTATAACAGACATACTTGCTGAGGTACAGCATGAGAATCAGCAAAGCCTTTTTGCTTTATCAAAGGCTTAGTTTTTAGCTTTTAAAATTGATTATTGTAACAGTGGCACATAGTAACACATGGACCATTTTCACCAAGGACTATATCAACAATAGTTCCTTTAAAAAAAAAAGAGGAATAAGCATAAATGTACTCTCAGGAAGAAAATAGATTTCTGAAAATTCCATATCCAGGTGTCTTTCTGGATAAGTATAATCTGCATGAAAGCAATAAAGGATTTCACAAAATTAAAAGAGGAAACACAGTCATCACTAAGGCAGATTTATACCACTTCAACTCCATTTTCTTAATTCCAAGGTAAACTCTTCTCTAGCTAAATTATGGCACAGATTTACAAAGAACAGAGTTTATGCTGGTATAATTCTATTAATTTTGTCATTTTCAGGAAAACTTGTGGTTTCATCTGGAATACTTTTACATGAGTAATGCATGCTGACCAACTAAGGAGTAACATAGACTTGTTTCACAAAGATTCATGTTTCCCAGGCTTCATCTGGAAAAACATCTTGGATGCATGAGGCATGAGGAATGATAAGCTATTAGATCATCATTGAGTCAAAAAAATAAACTTTTATATATCACTCTACCCATGTTTTGATTACTGTGCTTCCCAGCTGCCAGAAAGTACAAACAGGAGTCACAGAGGAGACAGTTCAAGTAGCTGACACCACTAGACAAACATGCCACTAGGTCTGATGAGGGCTGAGACATTTATTCTTTGGAGTGGCCATGTGGCTGAAAGGGACTAGCCAGGAGCAAGGAAGGTGGCAGCAGTGCCAGCTGCCTGCAGTGCAGCCTTTCTAGCCCATTTCAGCTGAGCTGGGAGACATGGAGGAATCATCCCTCTTCCCAGCCCACTGGGGCATCCTGTGCCCAGGAATACCTCTGATTTGAAGGAAAATTAATCTTTGGAGGAAAGTAACGGTGCTGGTTTCTGGGGCCTTGCACCCAGCTGATGAAACCTGAGAATCTTAGGACACAGCCACTCTCAGAGCGCTGGATTGAGCACTGTGCCCTATCATGATTCCTCACATATTGTTTTACAGCTTTCTGCTCTTTTGAGTTAACCCATTTCAAATCAAACTATGAACTTCACATGAAGACAACGCTAGCAATGTCACCATTAGTTCCAGTCCAAACCTCCTAAACATTTGTTTTATCACCTGACAGCCAGAACGTGCCTGGAAAATGGTAAGAGAGGTGATGCAGATTAGCTGACCTACCAAAGATTTTTCACTCCTGCAGTTGGGAAATCTCTGGTGTTAGGTAAGCACTGGTCATTTCTTTTCGTTGGCAGCACAGAACCAAGCTGATAACCCACTAGGTGAAATACACTGTGGACAGAGGAACGGCACTCTAGTATCTCTAGTAAGGAGTTTCTAAAGACCACTGCTCCTGTAACAATGCACTGTCTCCTGCCAAGATGGTAGAAAACTGCTGAAAGCAGCAGAACACAGAAGCAGGCTGAAAATCATCACAGGTCTTGCCTTGTTTGTATCCTTACTATGACCAACCAAAATACCTAAAAATGATATATCACTGAGGGAACACAGCATGGAAACAAAAGTCGTTCCGTGGGCCTTGCAAGCCTGCTTTAACCTAGGAATGAACCACAGGGCAAACAGCAAATACAATTAGGAAATGAGGAGGCCCTTAGCTCTCTACAAAAAAAGTTTCGACCTTTCACTTTAAAATTACTTTTTATTTCAATATTAACTTGTATTTTTAACAAGTATGATATGAGACAAAAGGATTAATGTCCCAAAAGCAAACTCTAAGCTTTGGGTAGAGGTAAACATTTTGCTGTCTCTTTCTGACCTGATGTGGATCTTGAATCTGTCTTCTTTTCAGTCGGCATAACTTGCACAGCTCTGATTTTGCTGAAACCAGTAAACTATAGCTAATTTTACATGTGACTAATTTATCTTTTGTTTTAAAAAAAAATACAAAAAATAATCACAATGTAGATACCTTTACAGATTTTACAGAAAAGGGAAAAAAATTAGACAGAGGACCTGTATCTTCTACAAATATAGTCTCCAAGAGATAACAGTGTAAAAAAAAAACCATCTGCAGCATCTCAAATTTCAACTGTCAACCAAAGCAGGGAGCAAGTTCCAAATCTCTGTCAGTGACTCCTTTGTAGGAAGTTTCAGTTGTTGATAGACACAGAGTACCAGCTTGCACATGAATGCCCTGTCATCTGCTGAGATGTGAATTTAACCCCCTCCATTAGACTGGGCTGCCTTCCACCTCCCAAAAGGTTCCTCCTCTGTGAAGTTTAATTGATTTCAAAACAAGGAGTTAAAAATAGTCTCTAATACTAAACCTGCCCTTGAGTTTCACTATCAGTTTTGGTGGTTTTACAATAATATTTTTCCCATTGGGGAAAAAAAACAATTAATTCTCTGGCTACATTTATACTGGAGATTAACCATGCCCAGGACTCCTCTCTGACTGTGAGGCCAGCTGTCCTGGAAAATACTTCAGGCTCTTAAGCCCTCTTAGCATCCATAACATGTTGGCTGCATCCACGCTGCCCACTGGGAATTGCTCCTAACCCATGCTGACTCCAGAAACATGCTCTCAAATGGATCGGGAGGGTGTTAAGTGGCCTGGCCAGAAGTGTGCCAAGGACTACTCCAAGAGTTTAGCATGACTACAGACGTTCACCTTCCACAGCCTTTACAAACAAAGGAAATGGAAAACTAATCAGCCGTGCAAAGGGAAAGCACAACTCACCATAAATACACAGTCTGGAGAGGGAAAACAAGCAGTGGGAAAACAGAAAAAAAATCCGAAATTTTCACGTTAAGTCAAGGCACGCAGAACTCTTACTTATTCTAGAGGCATATTTTTAAGTTGCTACTGAGGGATGTTTTGGAGATAGAGCGGTTCAGCAGGAGCCAGGAGGAGACGGGGAAGCTGAAGCAGAGAGAGAGGTTGCACAACATCCCCACTTCACACCAGGCTTATCCGGGCTTTTGCCGGGCTTGATGGCACAAACTTTGAGCTCTTCTGCTTCATGTCACTGATAAGGGGACTAGCACTCTGAGGCTCCAGAGTGGTCCTTGCATTATTCAAAGCCCTGGCCTTCACTTGTCATTACTGTTTGCAAAGAGGTAAAAGGAAAGGAGAGTCTTACTTCATTCCTGGCAGTGCCAGCCCAGTGACTGTCATTATTTCCCAGTAATCCTGCAGGTTTTCCACTGACTTCAGAATTTGTGGCAAAGAAAGTAAAGAAGCAAATGTCAGCCTAAATGATTTAAATAATACCAATGTCTCATGCTGACAGAGAGCAGCACAAAAACCTGCAGATACCTCACCTGGGCATTGAGAATGGCCTCAGCCACTTTAATAGCGTTCACTTTTAGAAACCGTATTTGCATGCCTCTTCTAATGTCATGGTTTCAAAATCCCTAGACAACAATTTCTTCACTTGAAAAGAATGAAGTTAAAGAGTTACCCTGCATGTAGGGATTGAGCTTGTTTTGATGGGTTTTTTAAACAGCTTTTCAATGTTAATCTGCTTAAATCTTCACCTGTTTTTTTTAATTCAGAGCAAAAATTCAGGCTAAGCTGAAAATACAGCATAGTTACTTTGAGTAAGGAAGGAAAGGAGAAGGAAGACGCAAATAAATATCTCTGCATGGGCTTGGTCTTGCATTAGCATTACTAAAATTACCTGCTGCCAGTTTCTTTAATGTCTGTGATGTCTTAAAATCCAATTTAAGCAGGGATAAAATATCTAAGTGAATTGTGTTTGTCTTGTTGCAACTAGCCAAACCTTTTTTAACTTTAAAAAAAAGGTTGAATTTTCTTTGTTTTCCACTAGGATAGAGTAAAACTTTCTCAGCTGCTTTTCTTAGAAAGTAATTTCAGTTCAGAGCCATGGAAAGATATTAAAAAAAGCTCCAACAAATGGAGTGGGTGTTTTACAAGCCTACCTGAAGTTAAAGTTGTCTGCACTGGTACAAATTCACGCTGCTCAGCTTTAAGTATTTCACTTGTGTGACTTAGGTAGAAGTTTAGGTTCCGTCCATAAATCTGCATTGTCTTTGAAATGGAGTCTGAGCTCTCTGAGGCTATGTGAGGACTTCAGGCCTGTCCTCCTCCTAAGTCATGCAGCTCCAGTGACCATTGCTAAAGCCCATCATGACTCCTATTTATCAGGGAAAGCATCCCCTGATTATCTTCCCGTGGTAAAAGGTGCTGGATAGAGAGTGGCGGTGTTCCAGTCTCCCTGTTGAGAGGACATGGCCGGAGGATGCCACTGCATTCTGACCCAGGTCTCAGTTTTGCCCCTCTGAGTCAGCCCTAATCTCTCTAAAGAGGTTGTGCCCTTAATTTGGGCACATGAGTGAATCGACTGATAAACTGGGGCTGGATCCAGAAATGCATCATCACAAAGGCCGATTTTGCTGATGGGTGGGGAGGCAATAGCAGGTATTTGGCACCTCGTTATCAGTATCTGACACAGTGCCACACTTGGTGGCAAATGTTAGGACATGGCAGAGGCTGTGGGACTGTGTCCGCCCCTCACAGTCCCTGCAATAGCCAACCCTGCCAACTTCGTATTAATGAAGTCACAAACTGAAGTGGCTTGTGCCGTCGGGATGGATTTTCTACAAGGCATCAGACCTCTGCTGCAGGCACACTTCTGCCTGAGAGGGGCAGAGAACACAGCACTGACAAGCCCTGAAGAGTCAAAAGGTGACCCTTACTGAGCTCCTTAACTTGGAAATGAGCTCATTTTATTCTCCAGCCACAACTTCTCAGGCTAAACTCTTTTCTTGGGAGAAAGAGTGGGGGGAATTTGGCTGTAATTGTACAAAACAATTATTTTAAGAAAGAGGACAAGAAAATGGATCTACATTAGCTTTCTTTTAGTTAAAGTGAAAGTAGAGACTAATTTTTATTAATGAAAAATCTGAAAAAATTTAATCATAAAATTTTCAGGTTCCTATTTCATATGAGGAGCTGTATGACAGAAAAGCAGTGGGGATCTCAGTGTTGTGGAAGGGAATTGGTGAGTGTCTCTAAATATTAAGGCATCACTGTGTCTTGGAATACAAATTTAAAAGAGCGATATGACATTTCACAATAATGCCAAAATTTTGGTCACCATCTGAAAAAAAAAAGGGAGGTGGCATGTACAGATAGCATATTATTGGTAGATCAGGTAAGAAAGCAGCATATAAGTGCATTACTGGTTTTCTTTATTTAGTGAAAAGCTGTCTGACCCTGCAGTTATGTAATGTCTCAGCATTCCTTATTTGTGTTCTTAAATATTTTTCATCTGCCTTCAAGGAAGTATAGGTGACTGAGAAATGACTTTGGGCTGCTTCTCCTGCGTGGTGGACCCAGGGCCTTGGCAAGGACCTGGGGTGGTTGCTGCTGGCAGCTCTGCCATGTCTTGGTTCTGCTGGGAGAAGCACAGATAAAAACTTTTCCTTGTCTGTGTTTGTCCACATGCAGACTGCATGAATTTCAGAGGTAAGAGGGTTTTTTCCACACCTGCCCGAATGAAAGTTAAAGGGCAGCTCTCCAGAGCATCCAATAGCCAACTAGTAAGCACAGCTGTCTCAAAAAAGCTCAAACTAAACAGCTGAGCCTCCACTGTATATATATTGAAAATATTTCCCAAGGCTTTCAGAAAAGTCAGAACAAAGTCATCATGTTGAATAAATATTTCCTTACTTTTACTAATTAAGAATATTTTATATCTTTAAACCTGAAAGACTTTGCTAAATGAAATGGAATTTGAGGAATACATACACCCTATGCCTCCATATTAAATTGTGTAACTCATTTAATCAAAGTAAATTCAAAAACATAGTATCCTACTAAACCTTTTCAGTTTATCCTGTGCAACACCATTGACTGCAAAAAAAACCCCAATATAAATTTAAAAACAAAAAATTAAAAAATCAGTCAGCAGTTTGTCGGTCAATTCTAGGCCTGCAAAACCACCCTGCTGTGAAATGGCCAGAGAATTTAGAGAAATGCTGTACAGCTGGCAGATTGCCATGTGCTGAACCTAAGGTAGTGGTCATGCTTGCAAAAAGTATCTTTATTCTGACTGTACTTACTGGTACTGTTAATACTTTTTGCCATCAAGAAAAACCAAAAGCCTGCGCGGAAAAGTGCTCAGCAGCACGTGCCTGTGTTGTAGGATGACTTGGCTGCGGCACCAGATTTCCAGGCACTAGAATTCACCCGTCCATACCCTGTGGAAGCAGCAAACACCAAGGATTCGATAAACCTTGGACTTGTTGAAATAAGCATACGTGTCAAAGACAAAGGATTACAATCAAAGGGATAAGAAAGCCTAGAAAATAAAAATATTGGCAGACCCCAACACTTAGAATTATGGTACAAAAGTCATGAACTGGTGTGGCAAGTCCCCTGTCCTCTGCTGAGCCAGGGTGTGACACAAGGTCTCACAAAGGATTTCTGCAGGTAGCCAAATACATGACATTACTATTAAAGTAAGCAAGAGCAAGGCTGGGGAGTTCTGTGTAAATACTTGTCACTGACTGATCTCTTACACCTTGAAGATGCATTTCTAGAAAGGAAAAAAAAAAAAAAACCAAAAATTGTTCTTCTCATTGTATATTCAAAAAAGCTGAGAAGTGCCATTATATGTCTTTCTCCAACCTCAGAGAAACTTTTCCAAATGTCTGTAAAGGTGAATATTAAATAAATGGTTTGCTGAAATAATGGAACAGTTATTAGACTTCATAACACATGCATATTCTTAAAAGAAAGAAAGAAAATAGTGGGGGGGAGTAATTTTTTTTTGTTAATTACTTCGAAGTCCATAACTAGAAACACATCATTACTAGTTTGTACTCACATCAACTTTATATCAGAGAAAAATAAAGTTTTGTTTGTGTAACATTGTTAGATAAAAGAGTAACTATATAAATTTAAGAAAGCAAATTACTTGTGCCAAGTTAATGTCAATTAGCATTATGGATGACAATTTAAGGCGGATTATATGATGTATTGCAGGTTTGAAACAACTAAAAATAGAAAAGCTATACAAGCTATAAAAATTGCACAATGTACAACTTTCAGTTCCAGGAAGATTGTGTTTGCAGTCCTTGACTACAAATGGAGTTGCTTTCTGACTGTTGGGATAGATCTTCTGGGACCATAATTAATTCAGACAGTCCCAAGCTTTCCAAATGACTCAGACATTTAAAAATATGATATGATATTGGGCTTAAAGTTGTGAAATTTTTATAAAATCATTTAGTGTTTGCCTTCTAGTTTCTGGGCTGAGTTCACAGTTTCAAAGTATGTTCTAGCACCTTGAGGAACTTTAAAACTGGAAATAAAGAATGCCGTATGACCAATGTGATATTAGCACTGCGGCTTTTAAAAGACAGGAAAAATCCAAGATGAATATTGTAAGACATGTAATATGGTCATAGAATTCCATAGTGCCTGCTGCAGAGTTCCTCATTACACTAAGTCTTTAACTCAGGATGCTTATTTTGAACTCATTATGCTAAAAAATTTCAGAGAAAATAGTGTGCATTCAGGATGTCCTTGGGAATCCTCAACAGTCCCTGAGGGCTTTAACAGCTCTGCAGTTAAGATGAGCCTTTGAAAAACTCTTGGTTTTCATGTTCACATTTTCTTGTTTTGAAAGAAGTCATTTTGGTTACCTCCTGGAGCTGACATCTGCAGAAAGCTCAAGTATTGCTTTCCAGCCATGCTATTGCAACAGCACCTCCTGAATGTTGTTTATTCAGGAGTGTGGCTCCACCTGGGAGCTGTGTGTCAGCAGAAGAGCCCGTGGTGTGCAGTAATACCTGTGTCGAGGGATGCTTCCGGGGCAGGGGCTTCGCTAGAATCTAGCTCCAGAGTGGGGAGGAGGGAGTCGAGGGTAGAGGTGTCCCTGTGCCATCGCTCTGCTGCTCCCACCTGAGGCTGACTGCGGTCCCTGCTGCTCCCTAGAGAAGAGATAAGGCTCAGGGGCCGCATGCCAGGACAAAGAGAGAAGCAGCATGTTCTGCTTGTCTGCCAGCCAGCCAGCAGGCCAGCTAGAAAACACAGCTTCCAGACTTAAAGTGGCTAGAAAACACATATTTTTTATTCAGAGACTCCCATTGACTTTATCCATGTGTTTCCAAAGCCACGACAGTGCACAGTGGCCTGAAGAATCCAGAATATACGAGGGGAGGCGTTTGCAGGTATGAGACAGTACACCAACCGGGTGGTGAAACCTCACGCTCCCTTTGCCTCCAAAAAGCTGGTACCACAAGTCTCAGCTTTCTGCTGTAATTTGGCAGTCAACACCAAGAAACCCCTCCATCCCAAAAAAAGCAGCCATAGTGAGGGAAGGAGGTGATGTGGTGGGTTCCTCCTTGGGCAGAGCAGTTCTGCAGAACACGTGCAGTGCAATGACACGACGTGGCGGAACAGCAGCAGAGTATCAGTGACACTGCAGGCAGTCTGCAGGGCTCTCCCTGCTCGGTGGGAACGCGGCGCTCCCGTGGCTGGCCGAGCTCTACATCCTGCAGCACGGCAAGAGATGCAGACCAGCTTCTTTCACAGCCCACAAAGCAAACAAAGGAAGGCTGGGGACATGGTGACAGCTCTAAATCCTGTGGAGGTATAGAAGACATAGAGGGAACTCGGAGCTTTGCTCCTGGAGAGCTGGGGATGTTGCAGGGCGTATGGGGATCAGAGCCATCACACTGGACCAAGGCAGAGTCTCATGTTGATGAAAGCTCATTCCTGCATTTGATTAGGTTGCATAAACAAACAGAATTATGGATTCCATGAATTCTGCCCTGTCCCTCTTGACTGAGCAGCATGGTTTTGGCATAAACAAAGTTTTGCAGGTCAGATACACTCCAAAGACAGCTGGCATGGAAATGTCAGAGCCAGTGGGTCTGGGCAGTGCTGTGTCCAGGCAGGCTCAGTGACAGGACTGGTGAGGCCACAGAGATTCTGAGGGCTGTGAGACCATGGAGGTCTTTCCTGGGCAGAGAAAACACAGTGTTCTGGGAAGCTGTGATCCTTTTAAATAAAACAGTGACAATTTTGTTCAACTCTACAAACTGACTGTTATTGAAATAATTTATATATTTCTAATAACAATATAGTCATACAACGAACATTACCATTTAAGGAACAAAGCAAGACTAGTGCAGTATCTAAGTTAATAGCAGTCAGAACAGTGTATGATCCATTTGCCAATTATTTCTTAACAAACTGTATGTGAATTCTTGCAAAATCGTAAGTATCGACTTGGTGTTTGTATCTTTTTTTCCTTGCTCTGAGTGGAAAGGACAAGATCTATTGGATTATAAACAATATAAGGAGAGATACAGTAATGAAATCTTAACCAGCTGTAATTGGTGCATAGATATTAATGAAAACTTAGCTTTACAGGGAGGTTATTTTATTGATAAATATTTTCATTTTCTAGAAAATTTGCTTAGAGAACTTCAATCTTGAGCAGCTACTTCTTGGAAAAGATTGAGCAATTACCCATCTATTTTCTTTATATGAATAGCAGAAAACATTTCCTACATCTGCAAGAATTCAGGTTATCACACTGTTATACCCACAGTATCACGTCTCTCATGACAATTTACAAGAAGCAAAATAGAGATAACTTGTAGGAGGCACATGGGATTTACAGCACATAATTCTTTGCCCTATGAAAGCTTTGTCCTTCAAAAAACTTCAGTGAGAGTTTTCTCATTAATTTGAACGGAGGAAGGATCTAGACTACTGTCTTTAAAAGTTAATACGCAAGTATCTAGACCCAAAAAAAGAAAATGAGTCATGTTTTTGCAATGAAGAGCTGAATTTTCAGGGCAATTCACAAAACATAAGAAACAAAGAAGAATTTGCTGTCAACCAGAGCATACTAATTATTAAAATACAAAAAGAGTGGACCAAGGCTTAGGGGGTCAAATTCTGACCTCATTTGCCTTTACTTAGAAGACTGAGTTTAAAGATGTTACTCTGGATTTTCATCAGCCTAAATGAGATTGAAATCTGATGTTCTGTAAGCAAAAAAGTGGTATTATTCGTGATTTGCAGAAACCTTGTTCACAGAAGACATTGCTTAATAATAGGCCCTTAAGGGTACTTCTTTCCACTATTTGTTGTTTTAAAGTCTTTTTGCAAGTGTAGTAACTACACCTATATCTTCCCAAGAAGAGGCATCCTGGAACACAGATAGGACTTAAGTAATTTCCATCCTCTGATGCTTGACCAAGCAGCAGCATAAGGTAGACATGGTATACTCTTTGGAAAAGCTTTTTCTTCATTAAACATTAAAATATCTCAAGATAATATTTATGCCTATACATGTCTTCTTCATTTTAACTAAGTGATGCCACAGTAAATATGATGAGCAAAAGAAAGACTCAAGGTGAATATCACTGTATTAGTTAAAATATTCTCTGTTATACAACATTGTGTTGTACTAAAAAGCCTATGGGATTTTGCTGCTGAGTTGAATACAGCTGGTATTTCACTCACAGACATCACACAGGCGCATCAAAATGCTCCCAACCCCCTGTTAGGCTAATGAAAGACACAGCTTTGGTTGCAGACTTTGCCTTATTTTACCCTAGCAGGGCTGCAATAATATCACAGTCCTTTGCAGGATGAAGGATGAGGCAGGATTCTTCTTGGGCTGCTTTTTCCATCCCAGTTGTGAGTTTTATGATGTGCACTAAATAGAATAATTTTTTGCTTGTTACTCTCAGCAGAGTAATAAGAAGCTATTGATTCTCTGTAGATTTGTTTTGAGGAAGCCTCTCATCCCTCCTCATTCACACACAGATGCTCTCTCTCCCCCAATGAAGCATGGATCAGGAAACCAAACGTAGCAGAAAGCTGACGTTTTCTTTGGCGAGTTTGCAAAGAAGCCCTAATGAAAGGGGTCAGTGAAAATCCCCATATTCCTATTGCTCTACAAGCCACCATGCCCAGGACTTTCAAACGAAAAGCCAGGGAAAGCAAAGAGGTCTCAAAGGTGCTTTTCACTCCAAGCTCCAAGCCCCAGCAGCCATACTGGGAATAGTACAACAAAGGGCAAGTCCTGGACGGACAGTCTGGTGGGTTGCTGTGAAGGTCTGGCTGTGCACAGCTAGTCAGAATGGGACACAAAGTGAAGCTGATTTTGTCAAGCACCCTACACCCCACCAGCACCACTGGACGAGGCTTTGGGATGCATGAAGGGACACCTCCTTCCCATGACCCACAGGCCACCATGGGGGCAGGAAGTGTGTGACAGCTTCCACTATCAAATCAACTCTTTGACTATGACTGTTATCATCTGAAATGTTTGTTAGAATTACAGTTCCATTTAATTTATTATCACTGCCCCAAGAACCCAGGACGCCACATCAGCCCCCCTGGGGCCACCAGCCCTAGCCCTGGGATCGCCACAGCAGGGCTGGTCTCCAGCTCCACACAGCCCAGCCCAGCCCAGCCCTGCCCGCCCATGGAGGCCACCAAGCTGGGCCCACAGCCCATCCCAGGTTCCTCCTATCTCCAGGAATGTGCCTGCTGCCAAGGGCTGGGGCTGTCCCCAGCTGTCTCCCTCAGGTCTCTGGTCCCCAGGGGCATTGTCCCATTGACTGGGACTCATTCCCAGCCCTCTGAGAGCAGCCAGTCCTGCAATGCCCTGATGTGTATTTCCTTAACTGTCTGCTTAACTGCTTGTATTCACGGTTGGGATTCCCCTTTGCTCTCGTTCAAGAAATTGCTTGTATTTTAAAAGCTTTTCATTTTCGTTGATCTTCCTATGTGCATGTAGTAGCTTAAATTTGTGCTTCCCTTTTCACACAGCATATTACAAAAGCTCTTTTTGCCTTCTGCCACAGGGCAGAAAAAGGCTAAAAAAGAAATCAGCTTGTTTATTCCTGAGAAAAGAAGGACTGTAGAAAAACAAATGCTCCCCCAGTATCTCTCTTTTACACTTGCAGAGACATCCTTTTCTCCAGTGATCCTGGTCCCAAGCACTGGGATGTCAGGCTCAGCATGACTGGGAAAAAGTTTCTCTCTGAAGCTCCCCTTGAAACTTGATTAAACTATCAACTCAGTAAGCATTAGAATTAAAACAGACAAAAAAAGATTGCTGTCACAGTCTTAACAGCTGGCAGACAGGAATCTCCTGGAGTTTTCCAAGAAGCTATGGGACAAGAGACCAGGTGATACTGGATTTGACCAAACATCCTTTTCTCTGTGATCCTGAGAGGTGGTGGGATCAGTTGTACCCACATTTTTTTCTGCTTTCCATTGGCTCACACCAACACAAGCACTCTGCAGAGGTAATTCCAGGGAACCAACCTTCCAAACTCTATAACCGAAATTTCTTAAAGGCAACATGTGAATGCAATTATGCCTTCTCCCAAAAAGGTTCATCACATATTATACAGTGTTCATAGGAATTTTCCCAGTCAATAATTGTCAAACAAACTTTCAAAATGCCAGACTCATTTCTTCAATGATTACTGTCACAAATCTAATCAACTGCATACAATGGTGGCTGCAGGTCTCAACTAAATAATAATTTTCATTGATTTCCCAGCTTTTGACTGAAACCCTAAAACCTTTCATACTGCAATTTCAATTAACAACTTAGAGGAAAAACACACATTATGTCTAATAAAGATCCTCTTAAAATATTTCAAAACCTTTACTCAACCTCCTAAGTATTTGGCATAGCACATCCCTGCAAGCCTGAAATTATTACTGTGTTTGCTATGCTTTCTTTTATTGCTCTATTATACAAGACTGTTGTACTTTGTCATTTGTAGCACATTACCTCAGACTTGTTCAGGTACAAAGAGGGACTTCTGGGATGATCAGGGTAATGGAGAGCCTATCATATGAGAAGACAGAGTGAAGAGCTTGGCTTGTTTAACTTGGCAAAATAAAGGCTGTTAAGGGATCCAGTTGCTGTGTATAAATATATCACAGAGGCAAACATCAGGGAGATGGGAGAGCCATTTCAATTAAACGACAATGTTGGCAATGGAACCCAATGGCGTAGATTGGCCAGAATTTAACCTATGCTAGAAACCAAAAACAGGTTCTCACATGGGGCAATGAGATTTGGGAACAATTTTCCAGTTGGAGAGACAGCAGCAAAAATCCTAAATGCACTCACAGTGGAACTTGGTAAGTGTATGAAGGGGATTATAAAACATGATTCCTGCAATATTATAACAATAAATTTGATGATCCATTAGATCCCTTCTAGTCCTGTGTCCCCATATAAAGCTCTAATATATCATGCATATTCTGTACACTTCAATCATGCATGCTTCAAAATAAGATATGACAGCATACTTTATATGCTTCAAGCTATTTAAAAACAAACCGAACCAAACCAACAACTCTAACCAAATAGTTCAGTTTAGTAAGTGTATTTGTTCAGGGTAGGGATAAAGCTCAAATCATTTTCTCTCCCACAATGACAATAAATTCAACAGAACCCAAATACATTACAAAATAAACATATCTTACATTCAGTTGTCCACCACTGAAGTTCCTAAGATTATGGATAATTAGTTCTACTCGTCATCTAGAACTGTTTAAGCTTTATTACAATTTTTATAAAATATTTTATCCATGGATTTAAAACCTTTGCAGCTGAAGTTCAACTGTTATTTATGGTATTCTGCTCTAAGCTATAAATTAATTAAGAATAAGAACATTTTTGTGCTAATGCATTTTGTGTTGGAGGGTATCCAAAAGATATAGCCAAGGGAACAGAATTATGATTGTTTCTAATTTATGTTGGTCATAGCATGGGTTGAACACATGAGAGGGAAGACTTTTTTTAAAAACACAGCCGTCTGGTTTTAGAGATACTTAATTTTTTTTCGTGCTTAAAAGACTTCTTATGCTGAGCTTGAAGTAAAAACCCATGAACTTCTACAAAGCAGAAGATGTTTTGGGTAAAAAAATTAGTTTGTAAAAATCTACTTTCACCAAAAGCAGTAAAATGGTTACATAAAAATTAATCATTTATGAAAAGTTCTTCTTTCTAAATGCAAACCCATACATATACACACAGAGAGCCCCTGTGAATGGGACCAAACTTTAGCCATGATAGTACTACACATATTTTCACTTTCCTGTAGCTCCTACTTGAAATTTTGATGAATATACTAGTACTCTATCTTCATATAAAGCGTACTAGCTCAGTGAAGGCAAATTTTACTACAAAGATGCCCCAAAATTACTATAATATCATATCTTAGGGTAATTAATAATATCAAATTCTGATTCACGCTACTCTCATCTAAGATGGCTTCATAAACGTAGCTTGGGGTTTTATTCGCAGTTCACTGTCTTAGCCAGCATTAAAAATTAGTTAAGAATCTCTCACCAGTTTCTTGTGAACAATGCTGAATTCAGCTCTCAAGATTCAGCATTAGATACTCAGGAAGAAAGGATCCAGAAGAACGGAAAACATGTCTTCATTGTCATCAGTTAATGGGTGGCTTAGGACCTGAATTACTGACTTCTAACATCTTTTCCTACCTTATATAAAAGTTCTTTTGAAAGCATTCTAAGTTTCTGACTTTAATCAAAGACAGTGAAAATCAAGACCCCATTTACATATGTTTGCATGCATTTCTTAATTTTAAGAATTAAAAATTAATTCTTAAAATGCGCATTCACTTGTATTGTGAGGGAACGTCCACCCCTCCATCTTCTCTATGCTTTTCTTATTCAACATCCTTCCTTCATGCCTCTTTACACTTTTTTCTCTAAAGTAAACAATCAGAGTTTCAGTTTTGACTCTGACAATGCTGGTGATTTTCATCATATCCTCTGCTCCTATTCCCATTTATGCTGGTTTTGGCTGGCACAGAAGTAATGTTCTTCATAGTAGCTGGTATGGGGCTGTGTTCTGGGTTTGTGCTGGAAAAAAGGGCTGATAAGATAGGGAGTTTTCCTTACTGCAGAGCAGAACTTGGAGAGAGTCAAGGCCTTTTCTGCTCCTTGCCCCACCCCACCAGTGAGGAGGCTGGGGGTGCACAAGGACTTGGGAAGGGACACAGCCAGGACAGGTGCCCCCAGCTGACCAAAGGGACATCCCATACCATGTGGTGTCACATTCAGTGTATAAAGCTGCGGGAAGAAGGAAAGGGGGGACATTTGGTGTTTGTCTTCTCAAGTAACTGCTACCCATGATGGGGCCCTGCTCTCCTGGGGATATCTGAACATCTGCCTGCCCATGGGAAGTGGTGGATGAATTCCTGGTTTTGCTTTCCTTGCATGTGCAGCTTTTGGTTTACCTGTTAAACTGTCTCTATCTCAACCCACAAATTTCCTCATTTTTACTCTTCTGATTCTCTCCCTAGTCCCACTGGGGGGAGGAATTGAGTGGCTGTGTGGGGCTGAGTTGCCAGTAGGGATTAAACTATGACACCATTATATATGATTAAGGATTTATCAGAAGAGATGTGCATTTTTCAAGTTCCTGATTTGCCTCAGCAGTCCACATGACACATATACATCAAAACAGCCTTGTTTCCTCCTTAAACTGCCACTTTTGTCTCAAGCACAATTAGTTCTTGATTTGAACAGAAACCATCCACATGCTTTGAATACTTTCAGAAACAAATTGGTCATGAGTAAGTAAAGACTGATGAATTTTCAGAAGACTGATGTTCTGAAATATTTTCTCTTACAGGGGGAAAATGTCCTTGCTACTTTTAAGAGAAAACTTGAACCATATTCAAAAGAAAAAGTTATATACTGTCTGACACTAGATTACACAATATTAATTCTGGAAATTCTGATACAATCCTCATGGGCCACATTAT
The DNA here is from genome assembly GCA_013398955.1 of Callaeas wilsoni. Lineage (NCBI taxonomy): Eukaryota > Metazoa > Chordata > Aves > Passeriformes > Callaeidae > Callaeas > Callaeas wilsoni. The sequence continues at coordinate 66,974 of VWPU01016980.1, read as the reverse complement.
TTTGTTCATGTTTGTTTGTCAGAAAAAAAGAGATAGCTTCACCAAGGAATCTCCAGCACTGTAGGTTTTAAGTCCCTGTTGTGACTGGTCAAGGTATAGTAGAGCCTCTGTAAGGCCTGTTAGTTTCTATGCTCCTCTGAAATATTAGTAAGAAACAGTGTAAGGATGGTCAGAAAGTGTATGGTACTAACTCTAGGTTTAGAGCCCTGGACAGCAATTTCATGTGCTTTTTTTTTTCATTTCCTTTAGAAGACGAATCTGTTCTCAAGGATCTCTCAATTATCAGATAATTTCTGTGCATCGCAGCAGCCAGAGACCATTTGCCTTTGTCTTTCCTTGTTCATCCACAGCTCAGGGAGCTGAGCTCTGCAGGGCTCTGGCACTGACTGCCTTCCATCCTGATTGTGTCTGGGAAGAGAGCCAGAAAGGTAAGTGATGCTGAGATCTTTCAAACCCATAGAGTTCTAGTAGAAAACTAGTCTATGCTCCTGTCATGTTCTGGCACCTGCTCTCTTTTGCTGGTTATTGTTGCTTTACATGGGCTTTGAAGCAGTCTCCACCAACAAACAGAACGGGATGGTTCTTCACACACTGAAGAACAGAACTACAGAATGCCTTCTCCAAGGATGCAGAAGTTAACATGACTTGGGAGGAGACATTCTTGGCAGAAATACTCACTTGTGGTTGCTACCCAGATAAACCACATCAGGTTAGGGCAATCTCTTGAACTGAAAATAGCTGGAGACAGAAAGAGTGCTCAGGGGAAGTTTCGAATCCTTGCCATGCACTTGCTTTCCCCTGCTGGCAGTTTTCAGCTGCTGGTTTGTGTGTTGGTTGGTTTGTTTGCTTGCCCAGAGTGGAGCACAAATGCAGTCCCCAGCTGCCACTAATTATGCTGTGGAGTTCCTTGCAGCTGACTGAATTTCAGGGGTTTGCACAGAGAAGCCTTAAACCTCACTTTGGGAAAACCAATGGTGGCTTACTACTAATTTAGTAAACTTCCCTCTCTTGATCTGATTGCTTATGACAGGACATGGAAGTAAAACTGAAGGACTTAATGCTCAGCTATTTTAAATTACTATGGCTTGGCTGGTACCCTTGAAAGCAGGCTTCTTTGTCCTGCTGTAGTTCTGACATGAAAAACGTATTGTTTTCTCGGCAAGGATGGTTTATTGAACTGTTTTTTTCAAATACAAAAGACCTCTCTTTTTAGAAGCAAAAGTGTAATTCATACCCTACAACAAAAAAAGCCATCTGTATCCTGAGCTGAGGTACACAAAAAATTATAATACCTCTCGGCAGGTGTCTGGAGCTGACTTATGTTAGTCTTAAACCACAAAAATTTGTTGCCATTGCTAAGCGGTTCAAGCGTGAAAGCTATTCCTGCAAAACAGTAACTAACGGGCCTGCAAATAAGAACAGAGCAGCAGGGAACTGCAAAACGTTATCTCAAAAGTGTTTGCCTCACCCTTAAATGAAATCCAAAAGCAACTCTTCCCATGGACAGAAAAGAAAGGCAGAGGACGTGGCTTGTTGCTGAGCATGTGAACAAATTGCATGCCATGGCTCAGATGTCACGGTACTTTTTCAATAACATTTTTCAGCTTTCAGTAATGCCTCAACACCTAAAATTAAAGGTGAAATATCTTGGATAGGAAGGATCTTAATCTTACGTATATTTAGATATTTATATTTACTGATGTAACAGTTTTTCCTCAGAAACTGCTCAGCTGAATTAGTGCCGGAGTTGCAAGTTTTTAAACAATCTGTCTCCAAATTTTTGTAAAGCCAAAAAGACTATTTAAGATAAAAGTACTGGAAACATAAATTATGTTTTCAGAGCTACAATTTAAAAGTGTATTGAGTTGCTTCTTAATTGCAGAACACTCTTATATCTGAAATCATTAGCAATGTTCACAGTGCATGTCAAAACTAAAATTCCATTTAAGCATATTTTTAAAATTATCTCTTCTTTCACTTATCCATTTTGTTCAAGAATCCCTTTCTCATGGATGGGTTGGTAAAACATGCATCACTCAAAGCTCTGTAAAGAATGCAGTCTCTGCTCTGCTTTATGTCAGATCGTTTCATCAGCTCTTGGAGAAGGATTTGAACAGGCATGTTGGCAGATGAAAGTCTCTTGGTTTGCGCTAAAACTGTGATTTTCAAATTTTCAAATTTCAAATGCATTGAACACAGGGCATTGAAAACTTACGGTGGTCATTTTTACTTCAGGCTATCATTTCAGGATGGAGTTGCCTCTGAGGTTCTGCTCCACTTACAGGATTGAGCAACTCCTGGGGCTCTAAGGCACCACCAGAGTCCTTTCACAGCAGAGGAAGGCCAAGGAATTCATCCAGTCTTCACGAGCTGCAAATTCCAATGCTTTACTTCTGCATGCAAGTAGAAGGCCCTGCAAGGCGTGATATCCCCACAACATAAGAGTTGTGTGCTCTATTCTGCTGAAGCCAAGGGCTCAAAGTGGTTATTTAAGTTTCTGGTTGGTTTGTTGGCTGTTTACAGTTTAGTTGTTGATGTATCAAGAAGTTTTGGGGGTTTTTTTTCTGACAGAGCTTAGAATTGCCAGTATGAGGTTTTTTTGTGTTACTCATTGAACTGTTGTTCAATAAAAAACAGTCCTCCAACACCACATATGGTTAAAATTAGCTTTTCTTACTGGCTTTTTTTTTCTTGCTTACATGTTGCCTTTTGAAAAGAAGATAGTCCTGTGAAATTGTGTGCCCAGTTGTGCTTGTAGCTCTAAGCACTGTTTGTCCATAAGGAACTAAGAAGACCCAATGAGGTGTTATTAGCTTTGACTCATCTGACTGAAGTATCATCTGCTGTGCTCATTAATTAAGATAGTTCAGGTGGAAATCCTTGAACTTTATTAAAATTGTCTCTGTTGTTTTTTGGTTTTACTCATCTAATGAAAAAAGAAAAAGGAAAATAGATGGTAAAAAAGATGCATACAGAGGAGATATACTAAAATAATGCCTAAAGAACGAAGTTGAAAAATCAGTTTAAATATGTGTCACAAATTTTTTTCCAATGCTAGAATTTTCCAGTGTTAGAAGTTCAAAATATGTTTGGAAAACAATCACTCTAGCTGTAATCTTAGAGAAGTCTGATTCAATAATAATAAAGTATAGCTTTATAATGCAAAAATGTTTTATGTGACTGTTCAGATGATCCCAGGCACTTGGTGTGCTCAGATGAGTATGACATAAGGATTATGACTAAAATAGGAGATTAAGCAGTGGCAGGGCTTGGTCGAAATTTTGGCATGGACTAACCAGTGGTCTTCCTAGAGTGGTTCAGGAGTTAGCCCTGCCTGGGGATTGGCCTAGCCTGAGTTTGGCAGCCTGAACATAGCCAACCTGTTTTGAAGTCTACGTTTAATAATGTAGGTATGACCAGCCAGTGACTGGGGGTCAGAGAACCAGCACTGTCATTGTCTTGTGTCACCCACATACTTTTAACTGTTTCTATGTGGCTTTCAAACTGTGAGAAGTGGAAACACAGATTGTTGCTTTACAAAACTGCAGCAGAACTGCAAAGCCCTGACTTTGGAGAGGAGGGCAAGCGAGTGAGAAACACTGAGACAGATGGCACAGTCAGATGGAATGAATTCCTGGGGGGAGTGCAACAGGGAGAAAAGGAACAGTGAGCATGGTAAAAATATGGGAGCAGCAGCTGTCGTAGCTGTTTCTACAAGAGTAAAGCAGGTTGAGCAAATTGCCTTAGGAGCCTGCCCTGTGCTCAAATCCAAAGGGAAGAACCAAGAGAAGAGCTTTGCAGGGAAATGTGCTACCAGGCAGATGGGTGAAGTTGGAGAGTTGCACCTATTAGAGAGGGATTAGAGATTGAACACTTAAAAAGTTCACAGCTGGAAGATGAGCTAAGGTGGATGCTGGCACCCAGAGAAGTCCAACTTGCTTGTCAGGCAATGGTGAATACCAAACAGTGCAATGGCACAACTCCCACACCACAGAAAGACATGAACTGGGATTATTCTGATTCCAAATGTGAATCAGCTGAAGATTGAGATAATTTTCTAATAAAGGCATATTTACGCTGGCAAAGTGTCAGTGTGACTGTTGATTATTCTCTGCCTTCCCAAAGGCAATGTTTCCATCCCACAGCTAAGGTGATGGCCAAAATTTATAACTGGTGAAGAAATCTTGACAGACAGGTATGTTATAAATATGAATCGATGAAGATGGCTTTCATATACGGAGTTTATGGTTAAAAATAATTAAGTTGAACATGTTAATGATGTAAATAAGTTAATGGTTGTATGGTCTATTAATAAGTTTGAGAAGTTTTATTGCCAATATTGGGTATACTATCTGGGTGGCGGAACCTTCTGGAAAAACGATGAGGTAATCTGGTTCCAAGGAAAGGGGTGGAGGCCTTGACCGTATTAACATAAGGGGATAAGCAGGGGATCAGCAGTGGATGACAATGAGCCAGTGAGAAGATCTCAAGACCAACGAGCCAATCAAGATAACCCTTGGGAGGCAGGGTGTGGTTAGAGACTCACCAAATCCCAGGATACAAAAACTGTGTTCCCTGTTAGTGGGTGTGCCTCTGGCCGCACTTCATTCTCAGTCACGCACCCAGCGCTGTACTCCTTTGCTTTGTGGAATTGCCGATCGCAAGTTTTATCCCTAATTGTCAAGTTAACTAATAAAACTCAAATTTTTCAAAGACGTGAGGCGTCGTTTCTCACAGGTACAAAGCTCTTACAAAAGGGCTTCTCACCGTGCTATTCCTCACCAGTGACACTCCCTAGCAGCAAGAGAAATCATGCTATCTGCACGTCTTTTGCCACCATGGCATAGGCTCTGCTGAGGAAGTGTTGTTGAAACAGAAAAAACAAGACCTTTCATCTCGTGTTTTTTGTGCTGTAGGCTGTAGCACCAGGTGAAGAAGTACCTGTGGGAAGAGTGTTAACCTGGTAACCATGAGGTGGAGGTGCTCTCTGCAAACGGCATGTGCCTAAGTCAGCTGCAGTGGGTGAGATATGAGGAACTGGAACAGCTTTCAGCATGTGTGGGCTATTCTGAGAAGTTAATTGCAAGTCTCTACGAGGCATCTTTGGTATCCCCAATGTATCCTTGGTGAAATGCTTTGTTCAGTGGCATAATTTTCACAGGAATGGGAAAAGTTAATTTTCTTCCACAGAGCAGTTCCCTGGTCGAATTTCAGTAGATCACTCTGGAATATGGAGACGTTAAAGCTCTTCAGCAAAATGGTTATGGGATTGTTTTCACATGGGCAAACAAGAATTTTCTCTCAACTAATTCCTGGAAATGCTCAAAGCATTCTAGTTGAAACTTCCAAAAACAATTCAGACTCAGCCAGACATCCAGCCTGAGCAACTGGAGTTTGGCAAAGCTGTAAACAACTGGGCTTCATATAAGACTAGATTTTTAATTAAAAATGTCAGGCCAACTTAGATAGGGCTTTGTTATCAGCTTGCTCTGCAGTATGTGTTCTCTTCTGTGTTGCAGCCTAAGATTTCATTTGTAAATCAATTCTCATGCCTAAGTTATATTACAGTGTTTTGATATAGCATTTAGTATCTGCTCACATTTATACTTCAAATTTTCTTCTATTGTGAATTACCAGTTGATTAGCTATATTTTAGCAAAAATAAAGCAAAACTTCAGACAAAGAGAAGTCCATCACAAACGACAATTAACAAAGTTTCAGGTTATTGTCTAGATAAGAGACATCTGTCAGATGCAAAAAAGTATCTAGATGGAACACCTTGATTTTTACCAGTTTTTTCTTGACCTTAAGGAAGGACTTGCAAAGACAATTTAAGAGAAAGCTACTGAAGAGACTCAAAATGTACCTAATGTTGATAAGACTGTTTATCAACAAATCAATTCCCTCCCTTCTGTGTTCTAAAATAAGTTATTTTTAAAGATGCTAAAAATAAAACCAGAGATTTTATTACATAAATTAATAAATTTTTGTTTGTAATCAAAATATCAGAAAGGATGTCTGTTCTGACTTTTGCTATCTTATTCTTGGTGAATTTTTTTGTTTCTTAAGAGAATACATGAAAAAAGGACATGATCACAATCTGTGAGCTGATATATGCAGCACATTCTCAGACATGCTCTAAGAAATTTCTAAATATTTCTTATTTCTATTTCAGCCAAACTTGCTAAGTTTTTTCTGTATTTGATCTGCAAATGATGCCTATTTTGGCAGCACTCAAAAAATATGAAAAAAAAATATGACCTCTGCAGTTTGTGTTTTCCTGTCTGCAATGTTCTATGATAGCATTTTTAAGATGAACCGGTCTGACACTGCCAGACTTTTGTGCAATGTCTTTAGGAATTTTGACCTATTAACTACAGTAGAGTTTTAACGCAAGCTGTTTCAGGCAGGCTCGTTTCCATAAAGAAAGTGTTTTGATTTGAGGTGTCACACAGATGAAATGCCACTCGTCAGAGTTAGAATCCAGAGGATTCCACTGAACTGCAGGATGGAATTGAGAAGTTTTGCCATCCTTCAGAAACCTGTGGAAGGGGAGTTGCAGCAAAGAAGACAAAATGAATCCAGTATAAAACGACAGTACCTACACTAGGTACTTCTTGAACAGCCAAAGACTACATAATCTAATAACAAGTCACTCACAGAAAACTGGGGTTCACTGCATTCTGCATAGTACAGTGACACCGTATTATTTATTTGTATTGGTAGGTATTGCTTTTCAGTGGTGGCTTTGTGCTTGCTTAGGTTCTCTCTCTGCAGAGAAATGGGATTGTGAGGTTAATACCGATATTCTCCAGCCATAAATCAGGTCCCATGGGCCCTAGAGAAGGGCTAGGACACCTTCACACTACCTCTAAAGGCTCAAGGATGTGCTTTTCTCAGCCCCTGGTGTTACAGCTATGCAACCAGCCTGCTGCTTGGCTCTTGTGGATTCCCACCACGGGGGAACTGGAAGCAGAACAGTCTGATTGGAGCCTGCACCTGAAATTATGCTGGGCAATTTCTTCTCGTAAAGAATTCATTCTGCCTAAAAGAATGGCTTTGAGTACTCTGAAGCAGATTTGGGTCAAATTCAGTATAAAGTTTAAAAGAAACAAGAAATTAAAATAGAATATTTGAACTGCAGAAACAGTTCCTTTTCCTATTTCTGATTTTTTTTTCCCCACACTAAGACCACAAGAAGCCAGAGGTACTATGGGAGGGAAGAAGAACAATTTTAAGAAACTTATTTCTCTGCCTTCTTTTACCAAAAGTCCCAATTTTGTGTCAAAGCCCAGTAGTGTCTTAAGTTCTTACAATACAGAAACTGTTTTTCAAATTGTCTGCAGGATTCAAAAATGTGTATTTGAATAAAAATATGTGAATTTTGGGTCACAGGGAGTCAACCAACTCTATCACTTTGCATGTAGCTTTGGGTCTTCCCAAGTGTTGTCTTGCTCCAGTGAATATTTAAATATTTCATACAAAGTTGACTTTTTCTGCAGAGTGAAACAGTCAAAGTATTTTCCTGGGAGGTATTTTAATGTCTATACTGTAGTAAAAAGGTACTCTAACCTTTTCTTTTCTGGGTTGTTTTGGTGGGGTTTTTTTTCATCGTTTCAAACTCCCACTTGTCTTCCTGTTCTTTAAATTTTGATAGATGAGCCCCATAATAGAAGCAGTATTTTGAAGTATAGTAAAATATTAAATCCAAACAAAAGCTAATGGATCTCACTGCAAATACTGAAAAGGAAAAAAAAAAAAAAAAAAAAAAAAACCAAAACAACATAGCAAAAAATTTATTTGTTTTTTTTTTTTTAATCCAGTCATCAATCAAAAAAGTACAGATATATCTAATAAATTGAAGGACTAACTGAGCAATGCCTCCTTCTCACTTTTCTTTGTGTCTCTTTCTTACTTGTTGACTATTTGTGAAACCTATCCTCCGGCTTCTTCTTTCTAACAGATATGGATGTTCAAGGACAGAACTGGGAGCACTGTAAATGTTCTTGTTTTCTCTCAGGGAGGAAAACAGTCCTGCATTTGTGAAAAGTTCCTTTTGTGGGTGGATCACCACAGTATTACTGAGTGCTTGATTATGATCTGAAAACTTCTATGGACCAAGAAATCAAAGCCTGTTTCCTAGGGGATTATACATTAAGATGGATAAAGTAACTTTTATATTGTCTATGGTAACAAATATAATTAAAACAAAAATATAAGGTGGCAACTAACGTAAAATGTAAAATATCAGTTGACATACTGCAGAACTATATATGCAAAATTATTTTTAATCCCAGGCTCAGGTGCCTATTTTCTTAGGACGTGGGAGAAGGAATGAAGAGAAAGAAGAGGAGCTGTTGCTGCAGGTGAGAGATGACTGATGGGCTCCTCCAGCACACAAGATGACTGCAGCCCTGTGTCTGCTGCTCCACTTCAAGTGACCAGTGCGAGTAGCTGCACACTTGCAGAGTTGCACTGTGATGCAGGTAAAGCCACAAGGAAGCCAGTGTTTTCAGCCCAAGGGAGCCTTGAGACGCAGCTGATGTTGGGGTGAACTGAAATGTTATCTGTCAGCTGTAGCTGTCAGCAAAAATATTAAAGGAATAGCAGCTGCATCATGCCACAAGCAGGGGAGTGGAGCAGCCATAGCTCCAAAATAGATTTTAGAGTCAGACAAGAGTTTTCTTTTAATGAACTCCAGTAATAGTCAAGGACCATTTATTTTCTAAGCTGCTTTGAGCCAGTTGATAATGCTACTGCTTTAAAACGTTTTAAACAAATGTTTGAGATGCGAGTAAAGAAGAGCTATTTAGAATAGGACGTATTGAAAGGTATGTTACTAAACCTTTAAAACGTAATTTTTCCTACTAATTGTTTTCTGCTACTGTAGCTTTAAATTTGCCCTCACCATTTTATTCTGGAAGTTCTGATATAGCAGTAAAACTGATATGACAATAAAAAATCATAACCATGTCTCTCAGCTGGAAAAAAAATTATTGGCTTATTATAGCTTCTGTAGCATTTATGCTTCCTTTTCAGAACATTTAATTAAGAAGATACTAAGTTACCCTGAAAGTACTTATGCTAAAGAATAGCATCTTAGATTCTTTTTGGATTGTCATTAAAGAAAATAATAATAAGCAGCGGTCTCTTCAGGATCTTGAATTCCAAGATAAATGTAATGAAGCTTGTGGCAGTATGTTATTGTTTACTACTTGGAAAAACTTACGCAACAGCAGAATATTGCTCTGATTTTTGAGCTGCTGCTAATGAAGTACAAGCAGACAGGGTACAGTTGCCATGAGTCAGGAAATGTGGATGTTCCTGGACAGAGGCCAAGAGAGCTTAGACACACAGAGATGAGATGTATATGCACCCTTTGGAGGAGATACACTAAGTTGTTTTGGATCTCAAGCTGCCTGATCCAAGAAGCAACCAAATGACCACCCTGAAAAGAGGTTATTAGCTCTCAATTTCTCAGGGTCCCTTGTTTTTACATCAGGAAAACAACAATGAAGTAGGCTGTCCAGGGGAGCTTAGAGATCAGATATTAGGTTCAGCCATGAGACAGTAGGTTCAAAACCCTGAGGGCTTTGTTCTTTCACTATAAAAAGAAGAAAAAAAAAACCCACAAAAAACCCCACCAATCCCATACCCCTAAATTTAAAAACAAACAACCCAACAACAGCAAGAAAACACCAACCAACCAACAACTAACGAAAGAAAAACCCTGATGTGCTACAATTTGCTGTGACACTTTAAACAAACCTTTTGAACTCATATTCTGCTATAGTATGGTATGAGGTTTTTGTAAGGGAATGGGTGTTACCACTGTACACATGGGGAGAAGCTCCACTCTCCACAATGACAAAGCATTTGCTGAAATGCTGCTACATTTCAGTACAGCACCATGGTACATATGCAACTCCCTTTCCTTCTTCTGAGCATTCTAAATGTCATTCCTGTGGGTCTCTGTTTTTTAAGTGAAATCAACTAGGATTGTTTAAAAGAAACGAATGGTTTCTTTTCCATTCCACACCTCTTTCTTGCATCTCAATATAACTGCCCAGGAGACTGATTTTTTTGCTCTTTTGGTAGGTGTGTTTTCCTTATTTTCCCACAACCCCTCCCTGCATTATTCCCCAAAAGGGGACTACAGCTTTCACTCCTCTCCCAGCAGAGCAGGGCATGCAGACCATTTTTCTGTGCTGGTACACCCAGGATGTGGGTGGGTGCTTGGACTTCCATATTTCACATCTTTTTTTCAGAGGAACCCTCATGATAAAGACCTGCGCTCCCCTTCATGAAATCCAAGGAAGGGTCATTTAATACCCCATTCTCTCCCCGATCTGAGAGGCTCGCAACTAAACTAAGAAATGATTTCCAGACCTCCTACTTTGATCTGGGCTAGTTTTGAGGCCACCTGTGCAGCTGTCACTGCTGTTCCACCATGGCAGGGCACAGTGTGGCAGACCTGCACTGCCCTCGGCCGTGTTTCAGCAGCTGTGGCCTCTTCTGAGCAGCGGCTCATACGTAAGGGTGGGACTCTGCCCTGCTCCCAAACTCACCATCCCTACTGGCATTGCCAACCACACAGATTTAACACCGTGAGAAAATCTTCCAAAGTTGTTTTTCAGGACATTTTAAAGCATCATAGCACCAGATCATCTAGAGATCAGAGACTTCAACTTCCTTGAAGACATCAGAACTGTATTTTTTAAAAAAATTTTCTCTGATTTTAATTAAAGCTGAGAATCGTGTAATGGCAACTTAATTCCTTGGTAAGTCCCTATCAGAAATCCCAGTTGGCAAGAGTCACTTGAGCTGACACCGCTGCTTTAACAAAGCAGGCACGACTGGAGACACTGGCTGCCTGCTGAGCTTGCAAGAGACAGGCAGCACCACAGGACATTTCTGTTCTCCAGGTGCTCCCTCTGCCTCCCTCCTCCAGCCAGCCAGATGGGCTTTGTGTAGCCTCCCCACAGCCCCATAGTGGCTACAGAGCTGCCCAACGCCAGCTAATTTGGGCAGTCACATTCAGCTCATCTCTTCTCTCAAAGGTCCTTTTTCCTTCAGGATTATTTTTTCCTCAGCAGTCTCCTCCTTGTAGTAGAGAGCTTGTCCTGAGCACTCCCAAAATAACAACAAGCTCACGAGCTGACAGCACCCTCTTTGCCTTGTGATTTACTTCTGGTACAACTGAACCTGAGGGAAAGGTTTTGATTTTCCTGAAACATCTTAGTATTGACATTAGTTTGGTTTCTGTTCTGGTATGGTTTTGTTCTTGAAGCTTTCTGGTCACATGCCTGGTTGTCCTCCTTCGTTTTTTGCTGTGCTTTACCAGTATGGCTGATTTATTGTGACCTACAACTCAGGGTACAGCTAAGCTTCCCTCTGGGGAGCTCCTCTAAAAATACATATTCTTGTCACGCAGACTAATTCAACTTCTATTCCTACTTCTCCCTGCAGAATCTGGTTTCCAAGGAGGGCTATTTAAGTCTTCTTATTCAAAGCTGTTGACACGATGTTCAACACTGCAACATCTCAGAGTGTCAAAGTCACTACTATGTTTATTCTTGTAACATTCCAGGTTGTTATTAAAAGTGGACAAGTAAGTAACTTGCTGAGAGTCACACAGGGAGTCACTGATGTAAAAGCCAGTGATTTAACCAGCATTCCTCCTCCCTCGTATGGCAACTACCACCTCACATTTTAAGGTAACATTTCAAACAACAAAATTCAAACATGACGTGAGTATTTTGGAGAGGGAGCCTGAATTTAGCAAAGCGTTTCTGATGAATAAGGAATCTATCAGATGTCCTACCACTCTTACAGCCTTGCAGTGCAATCAAACTCTTCTGTTGTGTGATTTAGACTTTGTTTACACAGCTAATCCTGGAGGTAACTAAATTAACCCTCCTTGTGTGCAGTTATGCTTGCCTCATTTCTAGATACTCACTGCTGTCCTGGAGAGATTTTTGGAGCTGACATGAATAGCCTGTATAATTGTTCCCATTTTACTTATTCCTTAACAAAATGTTACAAAATTGTTGTGTTGTGTTGAGGGTATTCACTGAACACTTATGTAGATTATTCAGTTTATTTCTATTATTTCCCTAGGCTTCTTTTGTGCTAAGCTAAGGAGAAACCCATTACACTCTCTATAGCCCTCACATATTTCTCTAGCACTCCATTAGTTCTCAGAGACCTGTAGTGATAAAGGTTGCGTGGCTGATAGTGATACACAACAGGGGCTAGAAACTTGTATCAGTGCAGGGAATTTGTTTTCTTGGAATGAGGCAGCTATGTCACTGCCACAGGGAGGGCTCTGAACAGTTCCCCTGGGCCCCCAAGTACCACAGCAATCCTGTTGTGTAAATTCTGTAAATTTTCATTTGCAAAGAGATGGAATTCTGTACCAAAGATACTTACATTGCACCTCCTCTATCTTTCTAATAAAAAACTGTTCCAAAGTAATTTGAGGTTTTAGAACATGTTCTCTGAAAGCAGGAAAATCAGTTTAGGTATTTTTTTCTCCAACTCAGTAGCTACTTTTGAAACCTCTGCCCATATGGGTGGTTAAAGATGCTGTTAACTTGGTAACTGATGGTTTAGAGGTTTAGAGTTTAGCTTTAAAATGCTCAGCTTCCTGGCCTCCTGCTAAAGCACTTCTTGTTTGTCCTAGCCTGTTCTGGTGTCTTTCAAAGCATGAACTGTTCTGCCTAAATCTCACTACCTTTCTCATTAACTTATCCCCGCTGAAGCGTATGGCAGATTTTTTATTAAAAAGGCTGCAAGGGTAATTTGTATGACGTGGGGATGTGTGTGTGTGTGTGTGTGTGTGTGTGTGTGTGTGTGTGTGCGAGACATATCATCTCCTCCAGTTCCTCTCTGCAGCGAGTGCTGAGTTTGCTCTAGACAAGTACAGTGGGATCTGAGACCCCTGTACACCACCAGATATGAGAATTCCCTGGCCTTTATCCCTCCATATGTACTGGTGATGACAATATTCTAGTTAAAGTTCCAGTTTTATGAACATTATTTATGTATTTACCTGTCTTCAGTGGTTATTCTTAATAGGTATAAGAAATCCTATATGGAAAGACTGACTGCCACCTCCCTCTGAGTGCCACAAGGCCTCTGTTTTGTCCCTGTTTCGTGCTACAATAGTCACTAACAGGTAAATTGAGATGCTTGCACAAGTTGGGCTTTTTTAAACTAGCCTAAACTAGCCTCAGGTTAACCAGAACTCCATCTAGGAATCCTGTTTGCCATATGTGCATCATGCTCTGCTCCTGATTAGGATACAATTGGAAAGAGATGTTCTGTGAGAAAACTGAACTCAGCAGTGGAAACAGTCCCCAGAGTTTCCTTCCTCAAAAGCAGCATCTTTGTTATCCTTCTTTATATACTTATTTTCTTATTACTTAAATTCTCAATGCTAGTCTTTCAGCTTATTGGACTACGAGGATAGAATATACTTAACATTTTTCAGAATTGTTTTTGCAGAAAGATGGCACCTCAGCAGTGCCTAATTCTAAATGTTTGGCTTTCAAACAGAATGTAGCAGGCAGAGGGAGAGGGTGTGCACTCTGAAAGCTGGAGTAAACTAAGATAAAAAATAACATTCAAGATTTTTCTTCCTTATTATTCCTATTTTAGGACATAACACATCTAACATAACAAAATCAAACAAAAAAACCCCACAAGAAATAGGTTCTTTTGCAATTTTGAAAGTGCCAAAGACCTGTGATTTATGTTACTATCAACCAAGCCGTCTTTTATTCAGTGTATGTGTCTTGATACACTGATTATCATCTCTTGCAAAATATTCCATAGCCAGCCATGTCCAAAACTTTGTAGTACAAAGATCACAAAGGTGAGAGACCTTAGAATATTTACAAACTAAAAATATTCAAGATATATTAAAATAATCAAAGCCCTGAGCAACCTGATCAGACTGTGGAGACAGCCCCACTTTGAGGGAGACTGGGTGACTTCTGCCAGTCTCTTCCACCTGAATGACGGTTCTGTAAATAAGTGGCACCCCTCATGCAGAGGACGTGCTACTGTGACCCTGCCTTTTGCTATTTGCACTCTGATGCCTTCTGTGCCTCAGATTCCAGCCTCTTTCTCGTGCCACTTGAAGCAGCAGTGGTTCCCACAGCCAGCTGCCTCAGGACACGTGGCTCCCCTGGCACTCAGGAGCCCTGCTGCCATGTGTGTCCCTCTGCGCCGAGGGACATCTCGTTCTGCGCTATGTTTGACATGCTTGGGGACATCTAGCATGGCATCGTTCCCTTCCTGCTGTCTCCTGCCCAGAGTGAAAGACTGGAACGTATAGTTTTCTCTAAAGGATTTTATCAGACTGAGGAACTGAAATCCTTATCGACTGGAATAAAATTCATGTTTCTTTTCATTACAGAAGTCCTTGTTGAAAAATAAAAGGAGAAATAACACACTACGGAAGAACTACTGTAGCCTTTACCCTATAAGCTAGATCCAAGAGGTTTTGCAATTACAGAGGGTGAGACACATGAGATTTTCAGGATAAGCATGAATGACAGACACAGGAATTGAATAACTTCAGCACAAGAAAGACGTGCTTAATTAAATTTTAGTCAGCCCAACACTGAACCAGTCATCATTAACCACATGTGCTTTCCCACTCTTTCGTTTATGCCCTTGCTTATGGCTTTTAAAGGGTTATTTTTTGAACAATCTGGATTATATATATTAAAAGTAAGAATGTTGTCTGAGACACATAACTAGGTAGTGTGAGATTTTCTGAATACCCTTTCTACTATGTTCACAGATTTGAACTTGAGGATAAATTGTGTATGTTTTTTTCAATGTATATTTGTTGTCACAGTAACTGCAGTTTTCCCAATCAATGGAAATTGCATCGTTTCCTTAGCATCCAGGTTATTGCAGTGAAATAGCACCATGAACTCATCATTACTTCTCCCTTCCTGTTGTCAAGTTAGAGCTCATTTAGTTACAGGAGCAGGCACTAAAACAGGTTCTTTAGATTTGTTCGCATTAGAGAGCTGAAGCAAGTCTGCTTAGCTGCATTACATCCTATGACTCATGCCTGTGTGGGAAAGACCTTATTTTCACAGAGATCTCTTAGATAAACAAGGCAAGTTGGCAGCAATTCGATTACACTGATGCAAGCAGTCTCCGCTTTCTGTTGCATTCGTTTGCTTTATATTTTCTGAAAAACGCAAGCACGCTGATAAACTCTAGTGAGAATTCTTCTACCAAGGACACATGAGCTTTCATTTTCAATTACTTTTTTTTATAATAGGAGCAGCCTTAAAACCAGTTTCTAAAAAAATCTTATTGTGTTACTACAATAGAATCCATTTTTTATCAGTTTTTTTTTTAAAGTTTGTTAGTGAAGCTGTAGTTTTTGCTGTCGACAACCATAACACACTAGTCAGTAAGATACCTCCCTCCCACAAACATACAAGCCTCTAAACACTGTGGGCTTAAGATAGAAAATGGATTTTGATTCCAAAATACCACTTTTACATATGCGCTGGAGCAGACTTTGGAACAGCATAAATCACAAAACATTACACTCTTTGTCACCATTTCCCCAAAAAGGAAAAGTGAGGAAAGTAACCATTACTGTATTACAGAGCTCTAAAAGTGTGTAAATCAAACTGGACAAGTTTATTGCAAATTCATCGAGGTTTTCTGTTCTTGTTTTGAAACCCCACCAGTTTATATCTGAATTACTTGGGCCACATCTTAAGTCATTAAGATTTTAATTGTCATTTTATCAGCTTTGAAATGAAACTCACTTGGACAAAGTGCAGCGATCTTTCGGATTCACACCCCCCTTTGCCTCTATCAGCACACAGCAACCAGACGGGTTGTCCATTTAAGGGAAAAAGTACAAGCTCCAGCCTATTTCCCTGTGCTTTGGATGTGTTTGTCCCACTCCTTCAGCAAAGCATTCTGTTGTGCCAAAAAGCATTTCCTTCCTTGCAGTCATGCGCACACGCACACATATACTACCATCTCTGATGAAGTTTTAATTAAGCTTTTAATTGTATTTTCTCTGTATTTCTGAGTGTGTAAAACATTGTGGAGGATGCCACAATCTTTGTAATCGTACAGATCACCTTTAGAGCTACAGTTTGCATGCTTTACTTGTGGAAAACATTGAGGGAGATTGTCCAGACAAAGCAGAACAAGAATCACAGGGCAAAGCCATCTTGAATTTAAAAAAAAAAAAAAGCACAGCTGTCCCAACTTAGGAAGACTTTCTATTTGCACTTATATTAATTCTTATTTTACTATGATGCCAAGAATAAAAAGTAATATAGAAAGTACAGATTATCTGCAGAAGCAGGAGGAGTAGGTGCAAAGACCCAAAATAAATCGGAAAATCTAATCAAGTATCCTGAAATGCATGATTTTCACAAATACATGAGGCATCACACATTTTCAACATGATCAGAGACTCTCACTGTCTCTCCTGAACAGGACACAGGCACAATTGTTTCTGCCCTTCACCTCAAAGCATAACTACAGGACTGTGTTACAAGTTCTAGTGTCACTAGCTTGGTACGGATACTAGCTACTAAGTAGAAAAAGAGAGGTTAAAAAAATCTTAATATTTTATGAATTTATTTTTTTCTCAGTTATCCAGTATGCTCCAAAATGAAGAAAAGCCTGTCTTCCCCAAGTAATTACCAATATTCTGTATAAAATTAGGAAACAACTTTCAGTAGAAAACAATGAGAAAAATGAAAACAGAAAAGGCTAAGAATGAAAACTACCACAATAAGATGATGAAGCTGAAAAGTTCAGACATCTGGGCTTCTTGTAAACAAATATTTAAACTTTTCTATACAATAGAATATCCTTATTTTATCTTTCTAGCTTTCAGTTCTTATCCTAAGTTTTATATACTAAATATTTTTGGTGAAATAGGAAGTATGAATAGATGGAGTTCCTTCTCATTGGTAATGTCGTTTCATCTGGCTTCTTCACAAATATTCACTTTATTTCTCCAACTGGCATTTTAGATATGTAGAGGGACAAAACCCCTGCCCCAAGTTCAGTTTATACATTTAAATAACATTGCAACCTGCAACGACAGACCTTGAGAAAGGAAGGGAAGAAACAGGAAACTGGAGGAAAAGTAAAATGTCTCTTAGAATAAAAATACTTGGACAGGAATATAGATGATCCATTTTGTTAAATGTTCTTGAGGGGACTGGAAATTTATCTGCTAATTTCTGAATATTAAAACCTGATCTTATTAAATTCAAAGGAAATCTCACTCTGAATTCAGTGACATAAACCTGACCTTTGACTGGCACAGCTCTGAGGCACATTCTTAATTTCTGCCTTGGGGTACCTGAACTGAGTTAGATAAGATTACCAAAAGCCTTACATTAAGCATGTGTGGAATCTGTGCCAACAGAAAGATCCTGTATCAGGAGGAGTTTCACTGATACACCTCTATCAGTAAAAAGCTTTTAGTATGGAAATGGCTATAGTGGTGAAATTGTAACCCAGAGGAGCAAAACAGGGTATACCAGCAAAACAGAGATTTCCTAAAGTTCTGCTGCTTAGTCCACAAGCTGCTTCCAGGAAGCACACCCGTTTCCTCAGGAATCCTACTTTGGCTGACGTAGCTCTTGTAATCCTAATATTTAGTCTTTCCACGACATTTGTGTCAGGTGTGCCAGTGAGCAGCACTACAGAAAACTCAAATATCATGAGGTCAGTGTCAAGCTCACTAAAGCCAGTAGCAGAAAGGATGTACCAGTAAACACCAGAGCCAAAGGTCAGTAGTCTACCAGATATGAGCGGGAGGAGTTCAGGAAAATCAGGGCATATGTAAGCAGGGACAGAATAGTGCTGAGCTCTGAAGATGAATTTCAGGTCTTTGAATTCGGTATTAAAAACGCTCAGATCCTCTATAAAGAGACTGAAAAACTGAGGTGACGAAAACACTCAGTTAAGATGGTGACTTTAGCTGTGGCTAGATCAGCTAAAATTATAACAAAATTAATATAATAAATTACAATAATTTATAATAACCATAACTATGAAAATATTATAATAAAATCAAAAAAGCCACTGACAGAGTCTAGAAGTGGATTCAGATTGGAAGGAGTACATAGGCTTTAGCACCATGAAAGGCACCATTCATTCCACAGTTATGTGAATATAAACAAAATCAAAATGATGCATAAGGGGGAAAATAAATGGGTATGCTATATCTACCTGTCTTCCACAAAAATCACTGCAACGAAGAGTATCTCCAAAACATAAATTACTTTTTGATTTGATATAAAATTGACCTTGGTTTCACTGTAGTCATTTGGAAAAATTGGCTATTTTTCAAATATGAAGCCATCTGTTGAGTAGCCACATTACATATTCCACAGATTTGATTGGAAAATCCCAGAGCCTCTTTGTGGACACCTGTTGAGAAGAGTAATTTTAGCTTCCTCCTCCATTTTGAAGTGGAAAGGAAGACAGACATATGTAAAACCACAACTCCATGTGTTAGAGTTCAAAGTTGCTGTTAGACTGTTCAACTGTCACTTCATTTGACAGCTATCAGGGAAATTATTTGCCTTTTGATTTTAAAAACTTCACTAAAAGTAAATTATACAAAAAAAGGGAAGTTGTAAAACCACACATTATGCTGAGCAACAACTAAACCAAAAAAGCAGTCAATATTACCATAGCATTTTCCTTTTGAGATTTAGATTTGAGATACCATAGTGCTTTAGTAATTCCAAAATAATGATTATCAAATTAAATGATAGTTGCCAAAAAGTGTTTCTGTTTAGTGCTTTAGTGTGCCCCTTGCTATGAAATAAAATGTACACTGTACTACTTCTTGCTTTTAAGAATTTTCTTCCATCCTAATACTTAAATTATCTTTTCACAGGCAGTTACATTCTTAGTCACCAAGTCAAAGTTGCTTCAGAGTATTTTAATTCCATCCAATCCATCCACTGCTAAGATGTGGTATTGATGTCATTCATGTAGTATGCAGGGATGCAACTAGAATTATTTAGCTAAAGCAAGACATTCTCATCTCCCTGAGGCAGTCCCGGAGCCCACAGACTGTGTCAAACACCACAGACAGTCAGCGCAGACTCGTTAGTTCATTCCTTCTTTAGGACAAATATTTTTCATCTGAGACAATTCTACATAAATCTGTGAACAAGGTTTTAGCACAGGGTAAGTGCGTTCTTTAAATCTCTGCCTTCATAACTGAATTCATATTGCATATGAGCTCACAATCAGTATGTCTCTTAAAAATCCATGCATACTAGATTTTGTTTGCAGAAAACAGCTTTAAAAGAGGTGGCAGGGAGGAGTGGAATTCATTCTCCCATTGATCAAACAGCTTTTGTCAGTTAAGACAAAGTAAATCACACTAAGCAATTCCTCCCCTAAATTATACGACCACTGTGGGGCCATAGGATATGCATTTCCAGCCGACAAACAGGCTTCCATCCTGCTGCCAGGGTAAAACGTCTGAGAACCAGTTTCTCATTTATTTTGCTGAAAGAAACATGCACTTTAACAGCAATGACCCAGCTGAAGTACACGTAGGTACAATAAACATAAAGTCAGTCCTTAGGACAGTTGCATTATGCTGCTAATCAAAGCAGCAGAGATTAACATTCATTCCATGTAAATAAGCACAAGAGAAAGAACCAAGAGCAGTTGTCACAAAGGTAGTACGAAAGGCACCAGGTGTGTCCGAAAAGTTAGTAAGGAAACAAAAAGTACAAATGCACTGGGCCACAAACTGTTTGATTACTTCTGTTACTGAATGGTTGTTTCCTTTTATTTATCACACAGGTTGTCACTGGTTTTAGTAGCTGCTAGACTATCACTGGTCAGAGATTATGTATTTTCTATTATTAAATGTTGATTTGTGTTTGGTCTGCACGTAAGCAGATATAAACAAGATACATGTCAAAATCTATGCACATTTTTTTCAAATTACTACTAGGTACTTCGTTATGCTTGTTCTCAGAACTGCAATAGTTATTTAAGCAATGCTTTTCTATCCTGGAAACATAAAAAACCTCTCAAACTTTTATCCCAGCTTTCATCTATTGACATTTCCAAATCATTCAGAAGATTGTTCAAAGAAGGAAAGAGACAATAGACATTAAAATAAGAAAATTTTTGTAAAAAAGACACTAGAAAATAAAAGTTCTTGTACCAAAAAAAAAAAAAAGCAATGGAGTGGTTAACTCAGTCTTACCTGTCAGCAACACGGACCTAGGAATATATCCTTTACACTGCAAGATCGCTGTAGCCTGTCCCACAGCACTACCACTGGAGTAGAATGATCCAGCCCAGGAGAGCACAAAGACAGAAACTTTTCCCACTTTTCTAGGTCTACCAGCAGTTGAAGTAATGAAGGAAACGAGGTAGAGAACAGAAGACCGGAGCTGCTTCTTGCAGAAATCCCAGGCAGGAGAAGTAGGAGGTATACTCTGTCTGTGTCTCACCCAGACTTTTGTTTAAAAGTTTTTTCAACTGTTGCTAGGTGGTGTTAGGCTTTGGCAGTTTAGTTCTCAGATTGTATTTCCCCTCTTCTGGTCTCTTCACACAGTGTTACAGCAATGACTTTGTTGAGCTCAGCTCGCTTGTGCTATATTTAACCAGTGTTCTCAGCAAGTCAAGCCTGTCAACAGCTGAGAAGTTTGGAGCAGGCTTTGCTGAGTTCCTCAGCTGCTGAATTATCAGTGGATGTTGCACTGCACAGCCCAGCTACTACATTCACTGAAAGATTGTGGGGAAACTGTCAAATCCTTTTAAGGGCTTCCAGTGACTTCACAGGAGTAATTACTATTTAAAGCACTAAGTATAAGATGTGTATTTAGGCATATATTTTAGACTGCTAGAGAAAGAAAACTTGTGTTCACTGCAGATGAGTTCAATTATTTATACAGTGAGAATTTTCCTAGGACAAGTAGGAAGTTTATAATTTGAAAGGTATTCACTTCACTTGAGGAAAAATTACACGTGGGAAGAACTTTTTGCAGCATAATTTCTTACAGAGTTTAAATATGCTAAGATGACATGGGGAAATTAATGAAAGGCTTAGGGTGGAAAGTCTTCACTGTGATATTTATTCCAAAGACAACCTTTTTCTCCCAGACCAAGAGCTTCCTACAGTTCTTGCTACACTGTCTCTCACTGAAGAAAAGAAAAGCCAGACAAATCACAATTTGTTTGATACGAGTATTAGGAACACTTTAGTCCAGGGCTGTGTACATTCTGATGCATCCACGCTTGCTTCTGTGCTCCTAATTCTAAGCCATAAGTCTCTTAATCAACAGACCAGCAGTAACCCTGGACAGCTTTCAGCCCACAAACTGTCATGATATCACAACTCAGAGATGTCGCGGATCTCAGACTCCAGAACAAGGTTCTACCATCTCGTGGCAGAAGAGCCCCTGTAAATGTTTCTGGCAAGGAAAATTCCCTACCCCAACAACTCTGTTCTCATCTGAGCAATACTTCAGAGTTAAATGTAGGATGAGCCTCCTTTGAAAAGCTTTTCTCTAGTGATAATTTGTGGTATTGACCTAGGGTTAGATGAAGAGGCAGGAAAGAAAGAAGGCAGGAAAGAAAAAAGGTAAAACGATGCTAAAAAATTTGCTTGTTGATATCTATACACGAGGACATACCAACCTTGCAGAGCAAAAAGAGATTCAAGCAGGTCCTAACAGTGCCTTGCAGTGATGCTGGGTCGCTGTGCAAGGAGTGGGATGGGTAGGGAAAAGGTATCACACTCTGTGGCAATTTCAACATGCAGGAACATAATTGGCCACAACTATATGAGATACCGGGGGTGAGTACAAGCCTTTATGGGAAGCAACTGTGGGATTAGCTGTAGCCTGGTGCTCTAACCCTGTCTCTGGAATGACTTCTGTTTGATCTGTGTCATTATCTAAACAAGCAAGGAACAATGAAAAAATGCTTTCCTTCTCAAGTTGTTCATAAGGAGAAAATGAAGTAAATATTAGGTATTATGTCAACTAACTGATATTCAGACATTGATAAGACATTTATGAAAGACCCAAACACTTCCATCATGTCAAGTATATTTTATTTTGGACACCAAGTAATAATCTCTAATTTCCATTTGCATTTCAATATTTGACTTGGACAGAATAGTTAGAATGTATAAAAAATAGAAAATCTTCTGTTTTTCAAAAACAGCTATTTGAAAAATTATTTTAGAGACAGATAATATATTGGCATAAAATTTGCTGTTATATGCTTCCACTTTGAACTGAAGTGAGGTACATATATTGACATTCTAAAAAGAATATCTAACTTAGTTCCCCCGTATAAAATTTAGGTGCTCCAACCAGATGAGTAACTTTTTGACTATTCTGGCTTTAACTTGCTCGAAGTGCAGTATTAACAGTACTTTATTCATTCAAGTATAATAAATCAGGCAAACAAAACAAATAACTTGGCTTATAGATCTCAGAAAAAAACCAAACGATTCTCAACATTTCTGTCCCATTAGTTAGTGGCACATTCACTGAGTGGAAGACAATACAACTTCTTAGGAGGCATTCTCTGCTGCCAGCCCTTGTGGGTGGGTTTCAATAGTGACCTGCTGGTGTGAGTCTGCTCATTCTTGTACACTTGCAAACTCACTCCCCAGCTGTGCACCATAGATATAATCCTCTAACACAAGGAGAATTTCAGAAAAAAATTTAGGCAAAATAGAATAGATTAGGTTTTGCAAGTGAGACAGAGAAAATATAAAGACTTCTAGTATAGGAAAGGGTGTAATTAATCAGCAATACAGGAAGTGTAAAGTTTTTAACTTTGTGTAATATGAAAATGGTTCTCATCTAAGTTTTTCCCCTACTGAATGATGGAAAAAATAGTTATAATTAGACAGGTTGTGGAGGGTGAGGAATAAAATGAAAAACAAAATCATATGATAGAGACCTTTTAGTTTGGCATCCTATGTTAGGGCCTAATGTCAATAAAGAACATCATCCAAAGTCTTAGTGACATCCTCCAACTAAGCCTAAAAAGCAACTTCCTTCTAATTTCTGATAATTATGTTATCTCTTAGTCAAGTAACCAAGATAGTGGAGTCCAAATTAAATAATTCCAAGAAAATTTGTAATGGAAGCCAAATATCTCAGTATTATTTCAATCAAACCACCAAAGGCCAGAGCAATGCAAAAAAGAGAACAAAATGTGGCACTAGAGATAGAAGAAAAGCAGCAGCAGGATCTGTTGCCATTTTCAAAGATAATATTAATCACAAATACAGATGAAGGACTCACTGTTCACATAGTCATATTTCTTTGTACTTATATTGCTAGAAAATGGAAGAAAAATTTTTATGGCATGAGCTGTTCTAGAGAAATTCCAGGCTTGAGGCAGAAATTACTGGCAGAAAATCTATGGTTTTTATAGAGAAGATCAAAACAGATGTCTTCTTCTGACCTTACCGGTTTCTCTTGACCTTAAAATGTATGCCTGTAAATAAGATTTTTCTGGAACACATACAATCGTATTACTATGTAATTTTTATCTCAGCCATCCATCACTTTGGTGTACAGGTATATCTCATTCTCTTACACGTAGAGGCATTCAGAGACACAGCCTACTACCTTTGTCCTTTTCAAATATTTTACATCAGCCTTAACTGGAACAATATACTGGAAATAAATCTATGTGAATAGACTTAGAGTTTCTTAACAGTGTGTCCTGAGGAGCTCTAGTGTGTGTGTAACTCTATGTGAGCAACCAGTGGGAGTTCTTCATTAAGCTGCTCCCTAAAATGCATTGAAGTGAGTAATCAATATTTTAGTTTCTAACAATTTTTTTTTTCATTTGCTTGAAGGGAATGCACCACAGTTTTGTGATAACCTGCTTCATACTTATTGTTCATTTCCATAAATCTCTACTATTTTAGAGCATGTTACTGCTTTTAGCTTTGTTTTGGCTTACAGTATAACTTGTGCTTCCTTACAGTTTGTTGGAAGGAAGGGTGTTGAATCATGTTTTGATTAATAAGATCTTGGCTGCACCCCCTCAAATCTGTATTTTGGGATGGATAAGTATTGATATTTTTAATTTTCCAGATACTATTGTCACCTTATAAAAGCTGACACTGCTTTTTAGATGTTAGGTCTGCTATATTTTTATCTCAGCACCTGCTTTTTTATAACCAAAGAAAGAAACATATTTCTGCATTTAGTTCATGGATACAGTTTAGTTGTCTGTTTAATAATCCTGCCAAAAGATCCTCACCACAGTCACAAACCTCCAGGAACACTTGGAATGTTATAGTATTTTCTGTAATAGTTTCACGTGCTTTATCAGTGAAATAAAACCAGGGTGTCTTTCATTTCAATTCCTCATATGCTGTCTTGATCTATATATTGTCCTCAAGAAACATTTTTTGCTTTTTTTTGAGCTATAATTTTAATGAAGGAAACATATTAAAAGGCATGTCCATTTTAGTTATTTTATATTTCTTATTTTTCCCCATTGTACAAAAAAAAATATTGGCATCTCGTAAGTTTCCTTTAAATGAAGTGAGGTGCAGATCAAATATGGGGCAGTTAGATGTGCAGCCACACCAAGAAGATCAGATGGCCCATTGAACTTAGGCACAGCCCTGTCTACAAAAAGTGACAGAAAAAATAGTGATAACTTCAGAATCGCGTTCAAACGCTTCTGAATGCAAAGCCCCAGAACCTGGCTCTCACTACAGCTGGGTCAAATGGGGACAGTGGGAAACACAAGCCTGTAGGAAAGCAGCAAATCAGACCTCTGGAAATGGAGTAAATTGCCTTATTAGCTTCACTGCCTCACCCCAGCAGTGGTATGCAACTTGCTCAAAAACTAAGATAAAAATGAGCTGAAAATGGATTATTTGCTTTTAAGGCCAGAATAAACTGTTTTCATAATCTAATACAGCCTCCTACACAGGAAAGATTGCGGAATTTTCCTCATGCAAAACAGCAAGTTGCAATGAATTAAAGCACATCTTTGAGAAAGATTATATAAATCAAACATGGATAATTTGCCACGGCAATGTATGAATGCAGTCCAAGACTAAATTACACTTACTGTTTCAAGCAAACCCAACCTTTGCAATTTATTTCCAGTTTGATATTGGCTGACTTGAGCTCCTAGACCATGAGATGGTTAGTCAGTGGCCTCCAACCTCTCTCAATTTTTTCAATTCTGAATAAGTTCCTGAATATTAATAACCCTGAAGAGGAAATCTCTTTACCAGGTCCCCCCTGCCCCATACAAATTAATAATTTTCAAGTGAAATGAAGCACTCCGTGGTGAAACATGGCAGTGCTTGTAAACTAAGAACATTATGCAGTAAACACATAAACCAGAAGCAAAGAATATTTTCTCCAAACAAAACAGATCACCTGAATCTGTTATTAAAGCTGTGACACCTAAGGGCTAGGTCTCAAGAATGGTAGCTCTGTCCTTAAAAACAGCTCAAGCACAACTGGATGCGAAGCTCTGGTCAGTCATCCCCGAGAACACAGTGCCATCTATCTCTGGGTCGGGGATAACTCATGGCCAGCGGTGGGAGAGGACGGCGAGACGGAGATGTGCTCTTCTCACCCAATTCTGCACCGTCCCTTGCTTCCTTGCTTGGTTTTCTGTGGGCTGGGGGGGGGGATTCTTCCATTGCACATCCCCAGATCGCAGCTGTATTTCCTATAAGACACTGGCTTCTGACATCCACTCAGTGCCATTTACATGGTTCAATACAAGTTCGGACTGGTTAAACCTTACTGCAATTAAGACATTGTAAGCCAACACTCATATCATTAGTGCTTCTCCAGATTTTATTGACAGGAGCTTAAACTCGTTATTACCTTATCTGTGGATCTGTTGGACTTCAACTGCTGAGGAGAAAGATGTGCCTAAAATATACACAAGCATCCTAATACTTTAAAGATAGGTACCTGCCTGGATTCCTCTATTGAGGAACGACAAGGCTAGGAAGAAGTGGTCTTTCCCAGTTTTCTCTCCCTGGAAGCCCCAGGACAAGACACCTCAGAGAAAAACCACAGATGTATTCCAGATGTAAGTTACAGTCCAAATAACTTTTTCATGAAGAGCTGTTTCCAGTCCCATGACCAAACTGTACACGAACACCTCTCAGAGACAGTCACAGCATTGGTAAGAATAATTTGTGTGCAACTGAGCAGGAGAACAAGAGGGAAGGGATAAGATGTTTAGATTCAGGCACAAATCTGTGCTTGAAGAACATCTCTGCAAGGGGTCCGAGGGAGAGTTTTGAAATTCAAGATTTTAATCTCCTTGAAGCATCAAACACATGCCATTTTCAATGTAAAGAAAAAGAGGATACAGGCAAAACAGCTTATTTGACATAATTTACATTTTCTGGTTTTACTTTCACAGATGTGGGGAAGAGGAATCTGCTTTCTACTTCCCATTATTTAAAATGTGGTGAACAATAATGAAGAGGGCTCAGTTAAATTGGTGTTCCAGTAACTTGCATATGAAAAGACATTGCTTGCCAGTGGTAGACAAAAGTACTTTAAAAGGGCTTGTTTTTAAGCAGTGCTGTTTAGAACAATTCTCTAAGCACAGAGTTTACTGGGGAGTGTTAGGGCAGATTTGTTTTGCTTTTTTATTGACTGTTGAAAGGGCAGGATAATATAGGTAACGAAATATTAATAGCAACAAGTGCAGGTGGAAATAGGAAATTTGGGGGGAAAAAAGGTTTTATTGCTTTAGAGTCAGTTTTGCCCATACTAGCATACAAACTTTCTGTATATTTTGGCACTAAAACTATAAAAATACTTTTGTTTTGGTTTGATTTTGGAAACAGCAGAAAGATTTCTATTTTTAAATCATATCTGTTGGAAAACATTCTCTGTGAAAAAATCCCCAAATGCTACTCCTGTTATTACCAGTAAGTGAGCAGCTGGAATTACAGAAAAAGTTTGAACTATAACACATTTGGACTGAATATAAAATCTGCCACCTTTATTCTAACTACAAAGCACTATGCTGGAACATCACCCATCGTATGAGACTTAGTTAAACCATATGTTCATAGTGCCAAAGAGCAAAGTAAAAAATCTAAAGCCTTCTTTTGTATGCAGAGTCTATGCAATCGCTTGGGAAATCGATCTGAACCAAAACCTGCAATGAATGTCTGATAATCTCAGTACAGACCGGTGTCCAATACCTTTCTACTAACACTAATTACTTAGATGAAAACCCCTCTAAGCTGAAAGAAACTACCTGGACTCCTTAGCCCTCATAATTAGAATGCAATTTTTTTAGAGAAACAAAAACTGTGATGGAGAATCCATAGGCAATAGGGAAATGTTTTACTGCACCATGCAGAAATCAAGAGAAGGGATACAGAGGAAACTGAACCTACAATAGCAAGAGCACTGCAGAAGGCTTCCTCGTAAGGCAGCTCTTCCTAAAAAAGGAAAGGGAAACAAACTAAGAAAGTACCTTAAACACTTCTCATCCTCTAAACTACTGCGTTTCAGGGGACAAGCAACCTCAGCAGAACAAGGTGCTTACTGAGTCAGAGGTAAGCATCAATCACCACTGACAGCCATGTCAGTTTCCTTCTTTTTCATCACCTGACTAACTTAAGCAGAGCTATATTCAGTCAGTTCCCGAGGATCCCCACCTGCAGTAATCAAAAGCATAACAGCACAAAGATTGCTAAGTAGAGAAGCCAGAGACAGTACTGCCTAAAGAAATGTGTAAGAAAATGATATCACTGTATTCATTTTATTAGGTCACCTTTCTCTTTACAAATTAACATATTACTAATTTCTACTTACAATTTTTCTTTTTTTTTTTAACAGATGTCACAGAATCAGACAACAGTCGAGATTCAGAAGAACCTCTGGCGGTCATCTCATCCAATCCTTCTGCTCAAACAAGGTGACCTGGAGAAAGCTGCCTAGCACCATGTCCAGACAGCTTCTGAGTACCTCCAAAGATGGAGCCAGCACAGCAAATGAACAGTACCTCAGAGCAGATTTGCCTCCCCTAAATCAGCCCTGAAGTCAGGTATACAGTCTGAGCTGGTTGGTTTTGCTTCCTCTGTAGTCAATCAACACTAGTCATTGAGAGGAGATGATTGAACACTCATTTTAGGACAGTAAAAGTAGTCTGAGAAGAATCTAGTCTGCAGTGCAATTCCACATCTTATATTTTTCCCAGAGTAATGATTTGGGTTTTTTCATGAATGTGTTTAGTAGTATTTCTCATGTGTTATATTATGTAATGCATAAGAAGTAAATAAAATTTAGGCTTCCCAATAAAAGTGAAATAACCGGATAATTCCTTGTGGGTTTTCCCCAGAAATTTCAGAAGTTTAACTTCAGAAGCCAGGGTTTAACTGCCTAAGAGAAGTCCAAAGAATCTCTTGAACGAGACATTTCAGTGATACTGAGAAAACATACAATTCAATTAATATTCAGAGCTGATGCACTTTATGCTACTTCTGTTGTATTATCCCTAGAATCCACATTAAGTCTAAGATTTCTTTAACCAAAACCAGATCTCTTTTTGGCAAATATTACCCCCACATTCCTCCTTTACAGAATGTGGGAGGCCAAGATTTTTGAGTATTTTGTGCTTCCCTCCCACATATATACCTCTAAAAATTGAGGCTTACTTTATTTTGTCATGTTTTTCCCACAGCTCTTTCATATTGAGCAGATTTTCTTTCTCCCTGAGGTCTAAGTAAATCCTGCTAGAAACTCAAGAATACACTTAGGCATCTCAAACTATTCTTCTATATTTCTGTCAGAACAATGGCCTCCAGATCATCCACTAAGTGCATCTGCATTGCTTGCTTTTTATTAGTGCTGCATCTCTGATAGGTTAGGGTGTAAAAAATTTGCAGAAAATAACAAATCTCCAAGGCATGATAACTAAAACTCTTTTAGGGACAGTTTACCCTTCAGAAAACAACTAATAGATAAAAAAC
This sequence comes from Callaeas wilsoni, assembly GCA_013398955.1. NCBI lineage: Eukaryota > Metazoa > Chordata > Aves > Passeriformes > Callaeidae > Callaeas > Callaeas wilsoni. The sequence continues at coordinate 37,942 of VWPU01016980.1, read as the reverse complement.
TTGTTAGTCTCCAGACCAAAGTCACATAGTTGGGAATTAAACAGACTAGAACAACATGACCATTTTAAGCTAAAACCAAGACAAATCAGTAAAACATTGCAAAACAAGTAAAATAAATCATTCTCAACAGAGGATAACAAAGTACTGGAGCAAAACCTGAGCACCTGAAGAAAATATTAATTCTGCTGCAGCTGAAAGATATGGCTGGTTTGTCACATATGGCTGTAGAGCTCTATAAGACAAGAAAAACCCCAGAAGAATTGCTTGCTAGTCAAAGAAGCAGCAAAATTTGATGCAGAAGGGCTCTGTATCCTTCACTCTTAATATTAGTAGGAATTGCAACTTCTCTATTAAGCAATAGGCTGACAAATAAGAGGGAAAAAAAAAGCCCTTCAGAAACAGACAAATAAATAATCTAACCAGGAGAGGGGAGAAAACAGAAAAATGTCCTGATGCAAACAAGAAAAGAAAGCAGTGAAAATGTGGGAAGGGCAGTTTAGTGCACCCAATACATTTTAGCAGGAGTGCAGGAGTTTCAGTGATGAGGGCAGTCTAAGATCCTAACTAGACATAAACAACTGTTTTGTGCAATCTTGTGTGCAGTGTGCTTACACTGTCAGCTGACACACACTGTTTAATGTAAGTCTCTCCAAATCCAAGATTAACAAAAACTTTTTATAGGAGTGTCAGTTTCAAGCCTTTACTTGCATCGAGGTTTACTCCTACCATTCATAACAAAAATAGGAGGTGTCACGTAGAGCAAGAGGTGGCCACCAAGATAGAATTTGAGCTGCAAACAAGGGGATTTGATATTTTTTCATACCTGCATATAAAGACACATAACAAAGCAATTTGCCTTCAAACATTTAAATAAACAATCATTAAAGCAAAAGATGCTTATGGATTATTGCAATGTCAGAAGAGAAATATGATGAGAAATAATAAAGTAAATTAGTAAGAGATTTTAACTAGCTTCCTGTACTGATAATGGAAGCCAGTTAACCATTACATTTTAGAAAGTAGCTGCCTGTGAACACTGATTTCTATAAAGACTTTAGGTTTAATCAGGCCTGAGGGAAAGACTTTAACTAAAGAAGCAAACCCATTCGAAGGCACCATTTATCTCTAACAGGCCAAAATATTGCACAAACATTTTGTCTTCAAAACATTTTCTTTTTGGAAGGAAGCAACAGAAAGGAATGGGCAGCCCGTCTCCATGTACAGTAGAAGTGAAGGGCAGCCAGAGTGCTTGCTTTCCATCTGATTCCACATATATAACTGTTGTGTATCTCGCCACTCATAGGATCAGCCTAGTCACTGTGCTCAAACTACAGAGGAAATATTCTCTACATTGCTTCAGGAAGTACGTAAAAAATACAGAAAATACAGAAAGTAACCATTTTGCATTTGCTTATCAGCATTTCTGGGGTAGGTCTTAGGGATAATGGAGTGCACCAGATAGCAGCACAGAGTCAGAGTAGCGGTAAGCAGGTACAGCAGCACATCACAGGCTTTTCACACCCTGGGAAGACCTAAAACTGACAGGACAAAGCAAACCTGGACAAACACTTGCATGTAGCTGGTAATCGATGCAGAACTCCTGAGCAATCAGATTACTGATCTCAAATCATCAGGATGCCACAGGTGGAACTGAGATAGGTGTAGAATGAGATCTACACATGAGAAGTTTTATTATAATGGTAGGAAAGGATGCAGCTCCTCACCAGCTCCCCACTACATGTTTTTCCTCCTGAATATAAGGGAGTTAGCAGTAGTTTATGGTAGTAAACTAGAAAGGCAAGGCAAAGGACAGCCAGAGTTTGAAGTTACAAGTAGCACTTGAGTGCACAGAGACAGCCTCCACTGTGCTGGCAAGGCAAGACTAGTGACCTCTAGGAAAACACTGCATCCTGAAGAAACAGGGATTCGCTTCCCAGTGAAGAGCAGTATCCCCTTACTTTGAGATCTCTCTCCATCAAAACCGGTAAAGCATTTATTTACAGAGGCACTGTGGGAAGAAGTTCTTCCACTACTGTCTTCAGGTCACGAACAGAAGCTGGAGGGATTTTAGAGAATACCATCTGACTGTTTAGTCACTCTTTTTTTGCTATCCTTGATTACCTGGTTTTATTTAATCCTGGCTAGTGCAAGTCCTTTTATTCCCACCTGGATTTTTTTTACATTACAAGAATGTATGAAAAAATAGGTTACTCCACAAATACTATGATCTGTACCTTTTAGAGATTCTACAAATGACAAAATCTAGTAAAAAATATGTGGTTCATATAAACTCCAAACCCATTTATCAAACTGAATATCAATATCTCTCTATTGCTTTATGTGAATTTTCTGAGGTCCCAGATCTCACCTCAGGTTTATTCAATGAATAAATAAGTTCAAGAGAAGGCAGCAGAATTAGTTTGACATATTTTAAATAATTCTTCAACATCCTTGTCTTGACAAATTAGAATTTTATAAATATGACAAAATTTCCTTGCAACAACAACATAAGCACAGGTATAGCAAACTGTATTTATGAAGAACAACTTCAGAAACAATGACAATTTTGTTTTCTATATTGTTTGAATAAAATAAAAATAGATGAGATGAAGCATATAGAAGGCAAAGAAGGAGCACTGAAATGTTGTCCAGAAAGATAACTAATGATGAAACCCTCCCAAATTCCTCTTCTTTGACTTCACCACAGTCATGACATGAATTCCTGTGGAACATAAACAGGTTTTTCTCCTGTTACCAGCTACCAACAAAATGAGGTCAGCCTTTCCCTGACCATTGCAAAAAATGGAATCACAGAGATACACCTTCCCCCAGACTGTCCACAGCTTCTAAAGCTGCTGATTTTTTTCTGTGGTACACCTCATATTAAAGCAGCAATGCACTATTTGTTAAAAAAACAGCATGGCACTTCCTTGGTTAACTTTTGTTACTTGTCTAGCTCCATCAATTTAACAAACTTTATATTGCAATTTTTCAGTGTATTGTAATATGAAAATGTTGCTTAAACTCTACCCCACAGCTCTGAGACTAGTTCATGATGCTCATAGTGGTTACACAGAAATACTTAACTTTAATTCTGTTCAGAAAAAGAAATCCCACAACTGCCCTTCATACAAGGAGTGCGTCTGTGAGAAATCTGATACCTGAAAACACTTCAGATTAGATACTCTTGTCTAACAAAACTTCATGGGACTGTTTGCAACTTTGGGCTTCAGCCAATGAACTTTATATTAAATGAAAGGAAAACAACCATAATGAGCTCGAGATAACTATATATTATGTGGTGTGTAGGGAGATGCCAATAAAGCAGCTGAAAACTCCCCGATGGATTTATTAATTGGTACCAAACACCTATCAGTTTTAAAAAGTTTTGCATGCAAGTCTTGAGGAATTTCTACAGGAAGGAGAGCTAAGGAGGCTTTTCCCCCCACACTTTGATTTGAGCTGCAAGTGAGACCCCCCATCATGATATTATGATATCCGTAACACAGGTCATGTACATTATGGTCACCTTAGGATTCAGTTGTACTAATAAGCTTTTAAGTTATTTATCCAGTCTCCCTGTGCTATTGAGAGAAACAAGCACTTCTAAAGCATAGCTCCTCCTGCTAATAGAGTTGGTGAAATCACTCCTGTGGGATCTCTTCTTGGTTTGTACGGTCGGGACGGCTATAGACGAGAGATCTCTGCGGTTAGATCTTAGAGTGTGTAGTTTATTTATGAAGGGCGTGGGTATAGTGGGCCTGTTTGGAGCTGCCGGCTGCAGCTCAAAGCAGGCCAGAAAAGTAAGAGAGCAAGAGAAGCAAAGGTAAGAGCAAGAGAGAGTAAGGGCAAGGGGAAGTAGTGGAAGTAGTAAAAGGAGAGGGAAAAGAGGGAAAAGAGAGAAGGAAAAGAGAGGGGAAAGAGCACGAAGAGAGCGAGGTTCTCGTTTACAATACAATAAATCTTCTTCTGTGTTGAATATTCTAATTTCCACTAACCAATCTAGTACAAGATACAAATCCTATAGCATTTACATACAGCCTATAAGAATTGTTATATTACCATACTGCGTTACATTTTAAACTCTAGAAACTACTCTTTGGACCCCTGCTGCCAAGCCAGTAGGGTCTGCTCTGACCCTTGGACTTGTCAGCAGGCAGAGGGTATTGTTCAATCAGAGAGGAGATTACCTTCAGCAGGCCATACCATTGTTTTCCAGAAGTTCAGTAACTAAGGCTTGGTATCTCAAAGCTTGCTTTCATTTCAATCTCACTTATAGATTCCCTATTCTCAGCATCTTTTGCCAGGCAATCATATTTATAAGGCTTTCCTGTTTCATCTTCCCCAACAACTCCCTTAGAAGTGTTTCATTCTCTCCACTGATCATAAGATGCTGAGGTTAAATCAGGTGCCCATGACATCTGAAAAGAGATGACACGACTCTCACCCTTCCCATCTTAACCTGTTGCTCTGGGATCCCAGGTATCTGTCTCCTCTCACCAGGTATCTGCAATGCCTTCACAGATACGAAGCTTTCATTCAAACGGCTGTTTTAAACAGCTAACTTTTTGTTCTTCGTTTTTATTACATTAAGCAGCCTTATGCTTTCCATTTTTTCTTCAGCTTTTCTGTCTAGCCAGAAAATCATGCCACAGACAGTGAAGACTACTGAGACCTACTGAGTAGGTCAACAGAGGTATGTACTTATCTAAGCTGATAAATGTTTTTCTCCAAATTTTGACCCATCTTTTCTTCTTGAACTTCAGCCTGATGTAAACTATTTCTGTGGTCATGCTTATACCAGCTGAAGCCAGTATAAACAAGAAAAGGCATAGCACAAAATACCAAAACCTCTTGGAAGCATCCCTGTTATCTCGGGAAAGTTTAATGACTCTGATTCAAGCCTTATTTATATTGGATCTTTATAAAGAATGCTACATCATACTCAGTATATGCAAAAAAAAAAAACCAAACAAACAAACAAACCCCAAACAAACAAACCCACAAGAAAGAAAGAAAGAAAGAAAGAGAAATAAACTACTTCAGACAGGCCTAATTTGGTAGCAGACTTACCTAAGAAGGCTATATGAAATACACTTGTATATTTTATATATATGTCCCAGTACATTATATAATATATTAAGCTTATTCTATGATACTATGCAGTGCAGAGGGAGTGAGTGTGATTGGTGAAACAACAAACTATGTTTATTACACTTGTATTTGAATAAAAACTTATTAGGTTAATCCTGAAAAGAATTAAACTCAAAATTACACATATTTTTATACCTTCTGCTCACATATTATAATGACAGATATTAAAAGCATACAGAATAGAAAGTTTTTTCATGTAGTGATCCATTTACAAGTTTGACTACTCAGGCATTCACTAAAAAAGCTGCCCGTGAACTTTGACAGCCTGCTGGATCTGGAAGAGACTAGTGCCATGAATTGAGGTTTTCCACCATGACCACATCTGCAGACTCTCCACTCCCTGCTGGCACCTTTACCAACAGGCAATTTAATGAAAGTGAGAAATAAGAGGGGTTTTTACGAATTTTAACTAAAACCATGTCTAAACAAGACTCACAGATAAGTGAAATTTGAATTTTTATCAAAATTCATGAGAGACATTCAAAAACTAAATTTGCTTTAATTTACAAAGGTGAATCAGCAAGAGTTCTATGCCTGTAGAGAAGCGGTCAGAATTGGGGCCATTACTAAGAAGACGAGCCTTTGGGCTACAGGCATTGCCTGCAGAGCTGAAGCACTGGAAAAGCAGCTTCTCATGGATGTTTTCTCTCATTATGAAGCCATCACAGCAAATTGCAAACCCATTTTCAATTTTCTACCAATTTTTACGTAACCTGTACGGGTTACTAGTAGTCTGCTCCTTTCGAGACATCCTCAGTGACTACAGGGTGACATCTAGTGGTACCAGAGGCTTTCAGTCTTTTTTTACTTTAAACTGCTAAATTTACATTAAACACACATTACAGTTTCCAGGACGGGGAACGTATAGGAACTATAATTCAAAATACAAAAATAGTTCTTGAGAAGGAGAAACAAAACAAACAAAAAAATCAAATCAAATCAATTCAAATCCCATGCAGTTGTGTGCTGTCTGCGTTCTCGTAGAAATGTATAATCTTTTGCCACAAAATCTGTAAAACAGTGATAAAAATGCCTTCCTAAGAAACAGAAGTAAAATTATTTTTTCTAACTGTAATAAATTTACTAAATAGCTAACTATCATGCACCATACATATATGCACGGGTATATATAAGCATATATTGTCAAAAAATCCAAGTCAAACAACATAGTCTTTAACAACATTATAAATTACATCAGGCCTTCTTTCATACTGTGTTTGATATGAGGCCAATATTTGAAAAGGAATTAATCAGTAGATTCCATTTTTCCACTGAATTAAGATTCAAAATTAATTTTCCAACATTTTAATTCTACAAATACTATAATAAGAAACTGAATTTTAAAAACCCACTTTCTTACCATCACCTTTGTCATTGTTTTCCAAAAGTTTCTGGTCATTCTACTTTGTTACTAAAAGCAAAATCAAAGAGAAAAGATCAGATACACATCCTGAATGACGTTTTAAAGTGCGCAGAAAGTAAAAAGTCCATTCACATCCAGAAGGATTTTAAAGGACGCACTGAAATTTGCAAACACAGTGTACTGCATGTTTGCCATCTGGTCTGTATGTCTGGTTAGATTCTAGAAAATGTCTTAAAGAGTACTTTGATTCTGTTTAAGTGTGGGATGTACTGTCCACAACAACATTATGCAGATTTTTCCCTTACATAATGTCCTGGACACAATGAATAAGGTCAGTACACACCAGATTTACAAGTAGGAGTAATGGCAGCATGGAATAAATATTTGGCATAATAAATACATTTCTGTTTCTCTCATTAACTATTACCATGGGGCTCTTAAAAATACAAGAAGTATACATAACAATTATGGAAACGTAAATAAGGCTTTTCTTAAGAAAAAGGCAAAGGCAAGTTGGCATCTTGCTCTGTTAAAAATAAAGCATAAATTTCAACAACAAGGCTTTGTAATGCCTGTCACTTGATCTTAGGATAATCACCACTCTGTGCTTCATCCCACGTACATATGACCTGCAGACTGAGAAAAGAGATCTATGGCATTCGCTCATTTGTACCAAATCCAGATGTTTGAAGATGTGTATTTATACATATGAAGATATATAATCCCATTTAAACAATTTGTGTTTGAATTTGTCATCGGAATTTAATATGTCAAATATTCTAATCAAATGCCATTACCTTTGATAGAGTTTTTATCACTACATCTGTGTATTTTACACAAATATATATATCTAATATGAAATTACCAGCTAGATTCTATTTCCTATATTTTCTCATACCTTAAACATCTAAGCTGACATTTTCTACTTTTGATCTCAGTTTCAGACTCAGGTTATTTTTATTTGGTTTGAGACATTTTATTTCAGAAAAAAAACTTGCCACCTTCTTGTAAAGATTAATTGCAGCTCTTCTAAAGATAAGATTTTCTTTTTCATCTTGTCTTGCATGGAAGACCTGATACTTCTGAAGATGGGTTGCTTTTACAGTGTAATGGCACTATTTGTTATCAAACTGTAACCTTCTGAATAATCTCATTTTGCACATGCTTAAGAGGCAAGTGCCTAAAACTGCACCTGCTTGTTAAGAGTTTTGCAGATAGAAGATTCTGTTTGTATAGACTACCCTCCATACTGAGGTCTAGAAGACAGAGTATTTTGGTGAAATTCATCCCTGAAGTGCATTTAGATGTATTTTGATTCATCATCTCTTGTCTATTTTCTTTTCAGCAGACTTCACTGGTAGCGATTCTGTTACATGTGGTTAGAACTGGAAAATACTTTTATCTTTATCCTTTTAACAGCTCCTTAATTTATTGATTTATTATTTATATACCTATTTTCCTAGAATCATAGGTATTGAAAATGAGGTACACTTTAGAACATAAATATGTTCTAAAAATGCTTGCTCAAAAAAAGCACTACAGTGCGAGTTCAGTCTAAAATTTCTCGCACAGAAAATAGTCTAATGCTACAACAGAATTTTAACAGAATTGTTTTCTCTCTCTCTCTCTCTTTACAGCATGCAGTAAATTCAATGGAATTATTACTGGTTTTCTCTGGTACACAACGCAAATTTTTGTTGTTTATTTTCTAGGTCAAAATTTGAGAGATCATTTAACAGCTCATTTGACTTAGACACCAGCATGTACTAAGTGTTAAAGGTCTTAAGCACAGACTTACCTTGACAAATCTGTAAGCAGGAGCTTATTCCTTTTTCAGTAATATGTAGCATAGTGAGGTCCAATTGTAACATAAATAATTTTGGATGCTGTTACTTTGAATTCCATAACAAGGTTAAAAGAGACAATAAAGACATGCTTTTTTAAGAAAGAGGATTATTTACGGAACTAAACTTCTACTGGTTCAATTTATCTTCATAAATAAATTTTATTTTTAAAGGGTATTACATAGTATTAACACATTATTACCAGAAACTGTGAGTTTGAAGTTTTGAAAACAAGCTTCAATTAATCAAATCTTTCCCAGTTCAGTTTTTTTAGTTATAAAAGTTATAAAAGTGGCAATAGCTAATAATTTGCAGTGGTCGACTGAACACTCTGTGAGCAGTGAGTACAATGGAAAATCCATGACAATATATTGTTTAAAAAGTTACAAATACAATCCCCCAGAACGAGCACGCATTTTGTGACTGAAATATTTAAATAACCCCCTTATCATTCAATATGGATAAGGAAATCAGACTGTAGACAGCAACGTATTTTAAGAATTCCCAGGTGCTGAGTGTGGGCGTTCTCTTGTAGCCGCTGAGTGGCACTGCGGACTGCTGCGGGGGGGAGCCATGGAGCTCAGCAGCACTGCTCTGCCCCCTTGTGGCAGACTAACAGACTCTATAGATTGATAAAATCTGGAGCCCTCCCACTAGGAAATTTAATTAACGAGTTCCGCGGGTGAAACTCCAATCAAAGCTATCTGGCTGTCTCAAAGCTTTTTCATGCTATTGTGAAAATACAGCATGACTAAATATAGACTGCTAGAAGTCCATCACAACACGTCCTCTGAACGCCAGGCATAGAAGAAATTTGTCACCAGAGCTACACCTCCTGATGCCTTATACCGATTTGGCTACTTTTATCCTAATACTGTGGTACCGTGTGTCACAGAGTTCACTGATATGAGAGAGTATTTTACAGAATTTGTAAATTCTTCTATAGAGTGAAATAGTATGTTCATACATACTTTCATGGTTAATTTAGCCTATTTTTAAGATAAAGACTGCCAAGAAGAGGGAGGATGTTGTTGTTGTATGCTAACGGCACAATTTGGACAATAATAGTTTCATAAAAAGAAATACTTTCAGCTGCAATTCATCTGCCTAAAACTATAGTTCTAAAAGCATGAATTGAAAAGGTGATAAAGTAATTTTTAAGGAGCTTTGCTCTTTTATTACTGTAAATATGTAGCTTAGAAAGCCAAGACTGCTTAGTTATTGATATATTTAGGAGCTATTCTTCAGCTCACTAATTAGAACACTCCCTCAAAAACACGAAGGGTCATTCTTTAGTTTCAACTTTACAAGGGAATGAAAAATCAAATGAGCATAATCCTTTAATTTACTTTGTAAATGTATTGTGGAAGGACAGTCTTCCACTTTACTCTGAAGCACGGACAAGTAGACTATAAATTCTTATGTTTGCTTAAAAATTCGTATTTATATTCTTCAGTTGCATAGGTCAGCATTACAAAACATTGCCATAACAACACATTTTCATTCCAGAGATAACAAAAGAGAGAAGTCAACTAAAATTTATTACCGGTGCTGCTTCCACAAGTAAAATTATATCTATATGAGCCAGAGTAAGAAAGAATTTGGTCTAAATTCCCTGTTCTCAGGAGATAACAGTTAAGGGAAAATGTCATATAGCTGTTTCCACAGTAAGTGATGAAGCTAATTAAAAAGGAGAATGATACTGTGGATGCAATGATTATAGATGCAGACTGCATAAGGTGTAGTTGTCACTTGAAATTCCTGAGGAGATTAACACATCATTTTTGTAAAAGCCAACTCAGTGGAGAATTTCAGTCCTACTATACCCCAATAACTGTACATAATATCCTTTGCCCACTATAGGATATCTTCTAATCTTACTTAGTCTGATTGCAAGTTTAAAAATAGCTTGTTAGTTCCTTGTTACTCACACCAATGTAACACCAAATTTTGATTCTTCCTATCTAGAAAACTGGACGCTCCTTTCTTTAGAGTTGTGTGTTCAATCAGCTCATACAGAAGAGAGAATGAATAGCTTTAAAAATTCAACAATTCCAAGACATCATTCTGCCTTTTCTATTTTACTCACGTGCAGTGATCTACCCTATTACACAGTCATAATCCTAATCAGGTGAGCAGCAGACTGTACAGCTGCTTTGCAAAAAACCAGATGGAAATGTCCTGCAGCTCTGCCTAGATGGTTATTCTGGATGGGCTCCCTCTGTCCATGTCCTATGCTGATCAAGACACGAGTGAGTGCAGTAAAGGTCGTGCCGTGCCAGGGCTGACCAGGCTGCTCAGTGGCAGAGTTATTTGGCCAAGCCCGGCCCTGGACTCAGGCACTCTCAGCTGGCTTAGAACACTTGCGGTGTGAGGTTGAATCAGCTTTCAGCACTGGCACAGAAAGCCTTTGTCTAATCACAGCCTGACATTTAGGCATATTCTGAACATTAATCGGGGTCCAAAAGCCTTAGAGAACAACCTGTTGTTGCATTAAGAGTACAGAAATATTGCAGAAAATAAAACCCCTTGCTTTCCAGCTAGTCCTGGAAGATTGAAAGTGTTTGGGTGTAGCTAAGCTTAATTTATTATTATAACCATGATTGCTGGTGACAGATTCACTAGATCTGAAAAACATAAGTGTATTGTGCTATGTACAAGTGCTCAGAAGCATACTCCCACAGCGTCAGAGGTGCAAATTTTAACAAAGGCATCACTGCTTTGGGGAAGACAGAGGAGCAAGGCCATCAATTTGTCTGCAAGGTGATTGCATTTTCATCTTCTGGCATGGAGGATTTCAAATGCCAATTTACACTTTTGGGAGAAGCGGAGGTGAGAGTGTAGTCAAATATCCTGTCACTGCCATCAAAGATGGGAAGGGAGGGGAAGACTATTTACATGTAAAATTGCTACAAAAAGAGATTACAAAGGCTGTGGGTCTTGCCCAAGAGTGTATCTGTCACACGTTAGTATCAGTCTCTCTTCCATTGCAGTGATAAGGGCCATTAGGCCTCAGCCTGATAACCTGACCCATCAGAAAGCCATCACACCCACTGTAATCCCTTCATATATCTCACGGCATATTTCATGGTGGTACTCCTCATTCCTACAGCTGCCCAGAAAAATCAGTGAGCAAAGCAATAAAAATTTGAATTACTCTTGAGACAATTGCAGAGGGCACAGAAATCTGACATTATCCAGTTCCAGTATCTTCTTCTTTAAGAGCAGGGATTTATGTATGATTCAGGAACTCAGATAGCCAGCCTGTATTTTCTGCTAAGTCTGTCAGGATACAATTCATCTATTCAAATAGGGACTCCTACACTATAGAAAACTACATCTGAGCTAGACATCTAGATACCCTTTATAGTAAATGAAAAGAAACAGAAGATTTAAGGAAGCAACTCATCTCATTCTAAAGTAGATAGATAAATATATCTCAAATTAGTCATACCTTAGAAATGGTTATGTCTCTCCATTATACATAAAAGAATGACAGAGCTCCTGCCTAGATGCAGACTACAGTTCTGCATTCATCTAAAAACATGAAAGACAAATCCCGTCAGTTCTTATGTTTCTTTAAGTGAGGGTAGCTGTATTTCTTAATTTTTAGGAGAATTTTAAGGCATTAGAAGCTGTGACTACTTCAAAGACTGACTTCTCAGGGGCTAGCTAGCTATAACAGACACTTATTTCTATGACACTATGTAATGGAATTAATAGGAGAAGTCTTACTTCTAAGGATAAATGTTTTGAGATTACACATATGTGAAATATTTTGTTCTTAATAATACCTGGCTTCATCCAACACATTTTACAAACATCAGTCAGTATTATCTGTATTATGCAGCTGTCTCCTGAAAACATAAAGTAAGAGCAGGTACTAATTTTTTTACTTCATCTTTAAGTGCCCAAATAAATTGTCCAGTTCTCCAAAACATTCACTAACTGGTCCTGATGAAGGACGTCAAAGCTTTATTTGGATCCCTTGGTCCTCACTCATGTATTCTCATTCTTATCTCCCAGTTTGGGTTCTACTAACTCCTTGCTCCCACTATTGGGAGCAAGAGTTGTTGCACTCAACCACTTCTGCCTGAAACTTGAATGAATTACCTCTACCAACTTCTTTCAAGATTTGGTACTAGTGATCAATTTAAAATTGAGCAAGAGTTGAACTGGATTTTCCTCTCCCCTGCTGACTTCTGGTTCTTAGCTTTCTTAGTAGTAGTTTTCTAAGTGTTACTTATCTCATGTTGCCAGGCTAATTTGCCTTACAGCACTGATACCTCATTGCTGATCTTTAGTATTTGAATCTAGGAGAAAACAACTTCTTGAAAAATTACATCATTGTTACAAACAGAATAGTAATTATTGCACCAGAAGGTCCAGTTAAGAAGTACGCATGCCTCAGACGATCACTGATCTCTAGCAAACTAATTCTAACCTCTGCTGAAGAAAGGCATCCACAAACTTTTACCTAAGTTGCCATAAAACATAAGTTGCCAGTTTCTGACTTCATCAAAGGAGAAGTGGTGGTTATTGCTTAAACCAAAGAGATCTGCATAAGAAAGCCATTACATGGTTCCAAAACAGTTCTGTGGTATCTTACATATCAACACTTCCCATGGCATTATGGCTTGCTGATGTGCTGCAGATGGTATACCCAGAGTGTAGAAGCATCAAGAACATCTTCACCGCCTACAACAGGCAAATGATGACAATGAAGCTAACTATCTCTTTGCACTTCCCCTTGGTGATACATCTTCTTACAGGTACATTTAAATTATGGGTAATTTAAAATACTCTTCGGTACAGTTTTTGTTTCTGGGTTACTACTGTTTTATAGAAATTGAAATATTGCATTTGTTGTTTGCAATACCAGTATCATATATATATCTCCACCTAAGTGTTGGGAGCCTAATGTATTTATTTATAGTAATCTAAGTGCTATGACCAATAGGCTTACAAATATCCTACTATATTGGTAGGAATAATGGTAGGGAAATGTTGATGCTTATGAAGTTCATAACTAATAGCTTGAGCAAAATAAGAATGGTTTGAGCTGCCTAAGAAAAAAAGAAAAGGCTTGTGAGATTTCAGCTGAACATAATGCTTATGTTCACTAGATTTGCAAACTGCTCTCTTCAAGTAACATGGCAACCAGTAACACAGTGTCTATATTTAACCATAGCAGTAACCCCAGGTTTCATTAGACAGTCGCAAACACATTTTTGCATTCGGCCAAAGATCTTTCCATCTTTCCTCCCCTTTTTCCTCCTACAAAAGGAGGAGTAGCCAGAGCAGAGTAATGCCAGAGCCCTTCTTTGAGGGGTGGCCCCACTTTCCAGCATTTACAGGAGGGGAGGAAGGCAGTGCCGTACCCACTCAGGGCTATTGTGCCCTTCGAGCTGGTGGAGACCAAGGCAGCAGTTGAGATGACGCTGGGCAGCTGCCAGGAGTGGACATGACCTGGAGCTGCTCCAGAAAATCCCACCGGAAGGCTCTCCAAACAGGTGATTTTTGTAAGATGTTCCCTTGACCTGTTTCAAAATACACTTTTCTCCAAGCAGTTGCTATAAGCCTGTAAGTAACTATGTGTGAGGAAATTAAAAAGTATATCCAACCTAAAACCCCATAAGAAAGCAACACTTTTTGCTGTGGACCCTCAGGGCTGCTGAGTTTCTTGTCCCAGGATACAGCCAGCTCATGAACAGAGGCTGATGGTGGAGTGCTCTCCTTCCCAGTGAGGAGCTGCAGTTATTCCTGTCTTAGAAGAGGAAATAATATGCTGTTGGCTGTGGACTTTGTTATGCAGGTCATCACTAGACAGAATGTTTTGAACTGTTTCAACCAGGAGGACAAATTTGTTAGGACGTCAAATATGCCTGTTGCTTCTGCACTTACCTAAGAGAATTTGCAAGACTCTGCTTCCGCGGGTCTGCTGCTCATAGCATCAGGTACCATTTCATCCTGCTCTCTGACGTATAAGTCTTGACTTTTAACAGCAGTCACACACTTGCACACGTTGAACTCTCAAGCTTTTTTCTCCATTATGTTTCTATTTGTTGTGTTTTCATCTGAGCTATTTCCTCACTTTGCCTTACCAAACTGTGCCTAGATGAAAGCCTCTCATTATGGGCATTCAGATCCCTAGGATCTCATGCATTTCTTTTCTGTTTGGGTGAAAAGAATCTTAACTTTCTCTCACTACTATCTTCCATGAAGATTTTACAATTAAATGTACTAGTTCCAACAAAGTTTAATCCAGCAGAGCATAGTGGGATTACTGCTTTGTAACATTCCTGTGAGAAAGAGGATATTATTTGAATAGTTCCTCATTACTGCTATGGGGAGCTGTTCAATATTTCAGACTGCTACCCACCTTTATTTGGACACATTGTCTCATTGTTGTCTATATATTATTACAGGAAAGCAGATACTTCAGGGATTTCCCAGCCATGGAATTGTTGAGTGTCAGATTTCTTCAGAGGTTAAATGCCAGCAGTATCCACCCACTTCGCTTATAACAACCACCAAAACATTAATCAGGTCTTCTTTGTAGGTCTTTTTTAATAAGAAACTGAATATGGAAAGATGTATTTTGCAGCTCGGCTGAGGAAATAGATGACATTTCTCTCTTTTGTGTTGGTAGTGTTTTTCTTCTTTGTATTACCCTTGTTTTAAATTCCTCTGCAAATTACCAGATTGCCATCTGGTTTGCCACAGTTTTATATTAGTGCCACATAGAATACTTCCAATTCCAAACACATATTTCAAGGATGCAGAAAAATTACCAGGGATCTCAACTTTTCACCTTCATCCAGATCTAACAAAAACTTAGGCTTTGATTACGTTTGAGCAGCAGTGCCTGACCCAGCATCCAGAGTAGAAACCAAAAGTCATGAGCTGAGTGCTGAGGAATCTTATCCAATGCCTGTAAAAATATATTTCTATGTTCTCTGAGACAGTCCTGTATCAAAAATGTCACAGCTGAAGAATGTAGAATCAAATCAATATTAACTGTCTCTGCTCGTTCAAATACACACATAAATGAAGTTAAGTTCTTCCAACAGTCTTTATATACAAATCAGGTATTATTGTCTGCATCACTTCAATACTAGGTCAAATAGGATATAATTTGTCTTTCTGCAGTCAATATAAACCCTGAATAATCAAAGAACTGTTTTGTATCTGCTCAAAAGAGGTGGTCTGTGTTGTCCTATTTAATCCAGAACACATCTGTATTGTCAAGTGAATGTGAAATTGATTATTGGTATTGGTGTAGTCTGGGGAGACTCCTGGATCTAACCCATATGACATATTAGGTACTCAGAATTACCTGAAAATCTCATTCCTTTTTGTTGGACAATGCAGCTTGCATTTATCCTACTTGAAGGAACAAATTAGGCAAGGAAGGAATCTTGACTGGTTTCTCCAGGCCTGCGGCATAGTCAGTAGAGTAAGATGGGCAGAGGGCACTTCACATCCCAAGAGGACTGAATCATCGTTTGGAGAAACTCTTCCATCTCCCTCAATTGTTGAGAAATTGCGAGGTGTATATATAACTTTGGCCCCCTTTTTTAAGTGCCTACAGTTAAATGCAATGATTTCAGCCCCTGAAGTCTGCCCCTTTTGAATTCCCACATGATTCTATGTAGATGACTACTCTGAAATATAATTACTTATAATTGATGAGTCTCCTTGTATTATTTTTTAAGAAATACCAACAGTTTTCTTCCCATAATTATGTAGCCATTATACACAGGCAAATAGATAACTGGGAAACTAAAAACATGCCAAAAATTCACTTGCAGGCAGGATTTATGTTAATGATGTTGTAACAACATGTTGCAGCTTAAATAAAATTTTTTTCTAGTATTTATATATGTACAGTAGCTCTACAAGCCACAATGATAAAACTTCCTTTGAAGACGTAGAATTTGACAAAACCTTGTGCAGTTAACTCACCTATTAAACTGATGTTCTATTTATGGAATAATACAGCCCATTCTCTAGCAATATGTGGTCATGTAAAAAAAAGACCCTATCACACAGACACAGGAGGAGACAGAATAAGGTTGCTATGGGAACCTTAGCTCTAAATGGTCTGGCTTTTGTTGGCTTAAAATCTCAAACATTGTGTTGCATTAATTATGTTTTGGTTGAGCTTCTTTGAACTGAGTATGAAATTTGTTTTGCATGCTATTTCAGTCTTACATGTACGTATGCAACATTTTTAAAAACAGAATTACATGTGTTAGCTAATACATAAGAAAAGAATGTATTTTATTACCAAACTGAGTCATGGCACTGACGAAAATATTCTTAAGAAATAAGGGCAAGATTTTTTTTTACTTATCTAGCTAAATTTCAGATAACACTATCCTCCATTATTGAATATGGATCATGGATCCTAACAAACTAATACAGCAGAAGCAGCAGTGGGAGGGAAGCACAACAAAAGGCAAGAATGAGGTGGCAATTGTGGGACAAAAAGGATTGGAGAAGTCTCTGTTGGAAGCATGGGAGGGATTTAGATATGGAGAGATTAGGTGGAAATAAGCTGAAAACAGAAACTGAATGAAAGGAAAGAGCCAGAGGAAAGGATTTTAGGGGAGACTGAGGCAAGGGAAGAATGAGCAATGACAGAAGTTGAAGGATTGCATTTGGTGCAGGAACCACAGGGAGGAAAATGGATAAAGAGATTCTGAAAACAATGTTGAGTCTGTCTGTTGGGGAGGAGAAAATGGTAGCTGACAGGTTGCTGTAAAATAAACTAATTAGGACAGTAATATAACTCAAGATAACCCCAAATTATGAAAATATCGTTAATCAGTCCTACAAATGACAATAGATAGCATGTATATTGTTCTAAGGCATCTTAAAATCTTCTGCTGTATGAAAACAACAAAATTTCATGCAATAAGAAACATTCCACTGAATTTCTTCACAGGACATTTCAAGGGTCATGATGATGATTTCAATGATGATTTTCCTCTTGTAAAACTAGTTGTGGGTCATGAATAAGATTTAGTTTTCTTTTCTTTAAATTATATTATCTATTCTTAAGAAGATTATATTTAACTTGCTGAATTTTCCCTAGAATGATTACAATCTTTATTCATCTTTATGGGTGGTACAGAGTCTGGAATTTTTATGATGAAAACTGATACAGCACTTAAAAACTTTTCTATGCTGAAAACCAATACATTTAACTTCTATACTACCAGGAAGCAAACAGGACAGACATTAATAATAGGTCAGCTCCACTTTAAATGTCCTCATATGGTAACAATAATTTAAACAGTCTGTTAAAAGTTTCACATTGTTTTAGCAACCATAGACCCTAGGTCAAAGTACATGTATCTTCAAACTGATTGAAACTGTTTAGTTTTTCTATCTTTATTTTGTTTGAAAATAAAGAAAACAGTGCTTTTGATCTAGGTAATTTACATACAAATTTACAGAGTTCCATATATTAAAGTAATCAAATTTAATCACAAGTTACAGGATTTTCTCAAAAAGAAATAGACATTAATGTCTTCATAATATTAAAAGGAACATTATCTTTATTCTGAGCACTAAACAGTCTGAGTAATATGCTTACATATGTTCACAATATGCTTGCAAGCTGAGGTGGACCTCAGGCTCCTAGAAAAGACAAATAACTACTCAAGCGACTCTTAGACATTTTTAGCATAAAAAGGACAATAACACCAAACATAGCATAAATCAGTCCTGTAAAAGTCTGCAGGCCAGTCACATAACAGTCATGCTCATAGTAGTTACAATCCCCTTAGCTTTTGACCAACAGCAGTACTACTGATATTTTAATGTGAATGACTGTGTTATTATAGGGGGCTCCAACGATTCCTGACAGGACTCACAGAGGTAGCAGTCATTCCCTGACCCCAACTATCTCTTAGCTTCTTGGCCTCCAACTTTTAACAGCTACATCTCCTTGAAGAACATGACCTAATGGTACCCATTAGGAATAATACACCAATGGCAACCAGATTCATCTTGTTTTTATACATGCAGCTAATGACAAGGATTATACACGCCTGGAATGAATCAAAGACAGACACATAATGACTGACATAGTCATTTATCAAAGAGCATAAAGACTTGGAGAATCTTTAAAGTTAAAACAAATGCTTGTGATGGGCTACTTTACAAATTGGTACAGCTTGTTAACAAATACCACAGATGTCATAAGTCACTGTGAGTTAGAACATCCCCTCCCACTAAGATGTCCTTACACAGTATAACTTTGGGCACACAAAGGTAACTCTTAATTTCTTTAACCTCCTCTGTCTCAGGGCTCATTTTGCTTATGTCAATCAAGGTTCTCTACAGACTCCATCAGGGCCACACTCTACACCACGAATATTTCTTACATCTTATTTCATAAGGTTTATACAGGAGCTAATTTGAGTTTTATAATTCTGGAGAAAACTTCATCTTGTCTGAGCCTTCCCAGCACACCTTCTGGCATTTGACAATTAATGCACGTATAACAGTATTTCATGTGGACTGGTGCTGTTAAACTTAACATTAATGAATTAATTCTTCAACTCCATTAAAGAATGTAAATGACATCTTCAAGAATAGCAGTGGACATCTATATCCTTCTAACAGAGGGAAATAATGTCTCAGAAGGCCATTCTCATCTTGAGGAAAAAGACTGAAAAGATCAAAGCACTCTGGACTTCTACACAGCTGTGAATGTCTTCTTACAGATCTCTGGGACTTGTATTCCAGTCTCCTGAGGATCACTGAAAAGCTCTGATGTCACTACAGCTCTGTCCACCTTCACTGGAATAGCTGGCATGCAGGATCAATAGGGAGAGAAAGCAGGTGATACTGACTCCAGTACATTATTAACCACTGTTGTGTACGACTTCTTAAAACTGAACCAGGAAATAGGCTGGAAAAATGCCCTCAGTGTGCTTCCCTGACAGTCTGAGAGAGGCACTTGATCCTACACATGCTTATCCTAGACAGGTTTATCCTATCTGTAATTCTACTATTATTTGCACTGCCAGATCAGAAGTACTGCAAATACCTAACAAGGGGTTAAAGACAGGGTTAGAATTAAAGGAAATTACTTAAACCACCAAGATGATATGCAGTGAAGAAACAGAGAATCAGACACTTTAGATGGAGAAATCAAATGAAATAATACAAATTGAGATACAGCTGCTAGGGAACAACACTACAGAAAAGGACTGAGGATTTATACTGAATTACAGATTGACCATGATCTGTGGTTTTGTTGAGAAGTATTTTAGGATATATTGAAGGAATTGCAGTATGTCAGAAGTAGAAGACAGTCATTCCACTCTATTCAGTTTTGGAGAGAGCTACATTAGTACTGCATTCTGTTTTGAATGCCCCACCTTTGAATACAGACAAGTTAAAGAGACTCTAGGGAGACTGAAAATAATAAATGAAAGAAGACTGAAGGACCTGTAGAAGAGGAAGGGCTGAGATAGACAACAGCAATCTCACAGTATACAGAGGTTACTAAAAAGTGCACAGTGAATTCTAACTGAAGAAGAAGAAACCTATTTCTAGAAAAGATTGTTTAGGTTAATATGGACATCCCCCACTCCCCCCATTCTAGTATACTATCTGTGGAGACTAAAGATCAATCTTAAACTGAGACTTTTAAGGGCATACACTAGTGACATTTTAAGTCATAACTCTAGGCAGAAGGATGAATGAAATGATCCCTTTACCTCTTTCAAATCCTGTATTATGTGGATTCTATTATTTGCAGTATGGTTATTGATACATATGCTTTAACCGGCTCCACTTCCCAGATGAGACAGAGCACACTACAGTACCGAACCAGTACAGTGCACTGACAGGAGCACATCCATCTTCACAGTCCAGATCTCTGATCTCCTATGTACATTAAGAAAGAGCTTTCAGAAGCTCTTCTAATTAGAAGTGAAATTGCAAGGAACAAACTTGGTGTCTTCGCCAGCAGCATGAGCACTAGGGGAGTAAGTCATGCAAATAGAGAACAGGGAGGATGCTGTGATTTTTTTACCTCTGCTTTCATTATGATTGCTACAACCCCATGGGTCATGTTCATAGATACAGAAATTTGACCTTTTTCTTTGCTTTGGAACATATTTTTGCTTGTTATGTGTACAGGTTAATATCTGCCATTTTATGAGCCCACCTTGTAGTTTATTTTTAGAAACATGATTCCAATATATACAAAAGTTTCCCATTTGAAACATGTAACAACTTTTCCTAACAGACTGCCTTAATTGCTTTGAAGCACAAGCATTCTTAAAGCTCTACACAAAGATACATCTAATGAAATGGACAGGCAGGGAAAAGGTGATCCTCCTCTTAAGAGGTATGAGCCTGCTGAAACACTATCAATTAGGTATTTTCTGTTTATTATGTGCATTTGTTTTAAAAAGCCATCTCTAGTAACAATATTCTTAAAGCTAATGGTAATTGCCAAAGTATCTCCAAGGATATCAGCTACAAAACAGTTTCCCTTTCTAATGGGTGAGACCATTTTAAAGAAAGGCCATCTGCAAGTTCTGTTAGCTGGCAATTAAGAACATGCATTTCTCTCCATGTGTGATCGTGCGAATGACTTCTGTATAACTTCATATTAAAGAAGTTTCATTATCTATTAAATGTGTTTAAACATACTTTGGAAGTTGACATAAGGCATACTTCCCATTGATTTGAAAAGCAAGAGATTAGAGACAGGATCTGACCCTGTGCATAAGTGCATAGTATGTTTTGTATGCTGGATGTTTTTGGATGCCTGACATGCCTTAACAGTCTGAGTCTTGCTGTGTTTTTATTATTTATGCTTAACTTTTATTGTTGTAAAAATTTCTATTATTTTCTTTTCCTCATTACATAGTCTTTGATTTTAGCATTTCGTGCTGTAGATGCTTTTTTTTTTGTTGTTAGTAGATGAAAGACTATTGTGGTTATGGCATACTACTTATGATGACACAGGAAACATTTTCTATTTTCCCTTCTTTAAATCAGTTAGAATTTCTGCTCTTATCAGTAAAATAATGAAAGAGTTACACTGAAAGACAACAAATTTATGCTGTTGCCTAATCTTAAAGCTGAATAAATGTATTTCATCAGTCTGTGGGCAAGACCATATTTCCCTTAGAGCATCACCATAAAAATACTAGAAAGAAATAAAAGTTTATTTCAGATTAACAACAGTGTTGCTACAGGAAACTTAGAGAAAATATGATAAAGCGAGTTAGACATTTTGAATATACACTGGAAACTATATTCTATATATCTTAAATCTAATGTATTTTTCTTGAGCCTTATATATGCTCCCCTTTTAACACTTAGAAAACTATCAACATTTTAGTCTTTTGTTAGTTAAAGATCAATCTTTGCCTCAAAGATTTAATTTACATTTACCCTATGTACATAACTAGGAAATAATTAAAATATGTAAGATTATCCCCTATTTTTCCAATAGAATATTTTATATTTGATTTACAACAGGCTGTTTGTTTATAGCATAATTTCATGCATATATTTGAAATCATTCTCCTTTATAACGTTTTATTTTTCCTCATGATCATAAGTATTCTTCTGTTTAGGAGATGTAAATGATGTAATGGTTCTGGACTGTACAACAAATTGTCTAGGTTTTTTTGCTCTATGAAAAATGACTTCCAAATGTAGCCCAACCCTGCAAAAAGGAATTTTTATTTCCAAAAGTAATATCTAATGCTATGTTGTCAATAACAATGTTGACATTGTTAACATATCCCTCAATCACTCTTTTTATACCTGTAAGTCTCACTTTGATGTTTAATTAGTCGTTGTTTTTTATCCCAACACAGTTGCTTTATCTCACTGTCCAGTAAGAGAACTTGCAGATTTAAAGCAAAACTGTTTCTCT
Organism: Callaeas wilsoni; assembly: GCA_013398955.1. Classification (NCBI taxonomy): domain Eukaryota; kingdom Metazoa; phylum Chordata; class Aves; order Passeriformes; family Callaeidae; genus Callaeas; species Callaeas wilsoni. The sequence goes on along the minus strand of VWPU01016980.1, from coordinate 15,654 downwards.
TTGAATAGTTCTAATGCAGTAATGACCAAATGCAAAAGATACTTTAACAACCGCCACAGCAATGAAAAATGGCCATTTAAAATTTCAAAATGTTTATAATAGTAGCAGAAAGCCTAATAGGTATTTGTTTATTACGGTTACTTTCCAACAGCACAATGTCGAGTTTTGAGGTAAATCGATCAGATTCACAAAAGAGCTCTCCTTCAAGGAAGGAATTAAGAAACATTTTAGACAAACTCCCAATGATCTTAAGCAGTTCTTAGTTATTTACTACCTACTTGGCGATCTATCTTTGATACCACAATCAAACAAAAAAACCTTTTCCACATCCTGATGTATGATAATGCAGGATGGTAAGTCCTAGTACACAGACAAATGGTACTCTTCTCTTTGGGAACATTCCTGAAGAGCTAACTACAGTATCTCATCTATCCTGGACTGAGGTAGAAAACCCCTAAAATTACAGCAATAACTTTAATAAGACATTGCAGTGCAAGAAATAAATCTGATTTTGCCCTGAAAATGCAGAGGAAAAAAACTAGACAGCAGGTCATGAGGACAACAACAAAACGGTTACTTTTTAAAAAGTGAGAACACAGACTCTGTTTCATTAATATGTTTCATTAATATGTTCAAGGAACAGTTCTAAGAACAACAATGGAAAACAGTGAAAATTAACTTCACCCCAGAACCCTCACTTACTGAAAGATGGGACTATTAAACAAAAGTTATTTATAGTCTATAGAGCAGGTTCATGGGTTGTAAATAACAAAAAAATATTCAATGTGCCTATAAACTCCCTTAAATGTCTATATGCAATTCATAGACCAGTAAAGAAAACTAAGTAATGTACACTACCACAACAGAAGTTGCAAAACTGCAATCCCAATTCCATTTTATTCCTTAAGTAAGGAACTAGCGTTTCTAGGGAATAGCTCCCCCCATTTTGTTGGCTAACGTTACAAAAACATAGAGGAAACAAGAAGTAACTGGAAAGAATCAGAAATACAAAAAACCAAAATTAATACTTTTCAGTTTCTGTAAAGTATTTTCAGCACTGAATCGTCTAAGCCACATTCATTAATAATAACTTTTCCATTGTGGGAAGAAAAGGAAAAAATAGATTTTTAAGGTGAAACAAAAATTCTTCATCACTGCCTAATGAAGTAATCAGCTTTCCAGCCTACAGACAGCTGTGCCAACAGAGCTGTGCACAGGCAAGTGTTTGCAAATTCTGGTGCTTACACTGTCTTGTGATTGTCAATTACCCACAGTGGGACTGGTCAACTTCTAGGGGATGCTAAAGGCCAGGAAGCAATGACCTGATGCATGTCATCCCTGGGCTCTTATTCTGTGAACACAAATAAATTTTTCCTTCACAGAGAAAGAAAACTCAGTAAATTCTGCAAGATTTCCCTCAGCAGGAAGGAGAATACTAATTTTCTCTTTCTCATTGTTCATTCTGTTACTTATATTACATGAAGAAAATCCTCTGGTTCCAAGCAAAGTTAAGAGGATCTGAAAAGATTTTGTAAGACTTGAGTGCTCTCAGTATTGCATTCCCTCACAAATACTTCTCAAATGAAAAAACAAACCACTCTAAGGCTGAGAACAGACTACTAATCAAAGTTTAATTAATAAGAGTTTTGACTACATCCTATCCTCTTGCATCCTTAAAGAGCTTCAAAATAAAGGAAAAAAGAACAGGGCAATGACATGTAATTCTGGGCAGCTCTTTTCTATAAAAAGTATATGTTAAATTATCAATCACAAAGTCTAAAATCAACCATGCATCTAGATTAACACTGATATCTTATTCCCTTCTTCTTTCTACTTTAAAAGGGTATGTTAATCTATACTGCACCTCAGTTCACTAAAACGCTGAAGCTGTATTTGACACCTTGATCAATAAGTCCACTACTGTGCATCAAACATTTATTCAAATAATTCACAATCATAACTCAGAGTCTTTAGTTTTTAAAAAAATTGTGTAAATTGTGTAGACTTGAATCAGTCTAGTCTCAACTGTCAATAAGAATTTGTTTTTGTGTATTAATGCTGTAACCTCAGCATTAAACCCTCTAACTGGACAACGCCCCTCTGAGTTACAATAGGGTATTTTTGAAAATTAGATTCTAATTTTTTTTTTTTTTTAACTCTTAGGTTTCTATTGAACTTACGATTTTCTGGTTTCTCTGTAATTAGCTGGGACCAATTTCTCCTAATTGTTTCCTGTTAATCTCATTACTAATGAAACAAGGATATTTTGTGATCTCTCTTTCAGGAAGCCTTTTTTTTCCTGAGGAGATTTTGAAGATTGAGATTTGTAGGTTTGCCAGCACTGTTCCAGCTTTTGGGATTCTTTCTAAGTACTTGCTAGCTCTGGTGGTGTGACGTAGCACTTGGGGAGCAGTCTCACATCTGTCATCTTCCAGACCGCTTTTGCTTCTCGATTGCATAAAAACTGATCATTCTCGAAAGTATTTTAAACACATTTGTCTTATGAATATGGTTGGTATCAACACAGCACATTCAGGAACAAAAATAACAAATTTAGAAGACTTAAAGGAAAACAATTTTCCTCTTTCTAGCCTTTAATCTTTGCATGCATTAGGCGCTTTAACTCACCTAATTTAGGACTTTAGTCTACAAACTCTTCGGCTGAAGCATTTTTGGAAGCTCACTTCTCAGGGACTAGTACTGTTAGGAACTAGGTACCTTAGACATTGGAATTCCACAATTCTGCAGCAAAGTGGGGGGAAATGGGAGTCAACAGAATCCCAGAATAAAGAACCTGTTGAAGAAAGGAGTATCTAGTTTTCCATAGCTGTAGACTGTCCTAACTATCTTTCAGTTTTAAAGGATGGATTTTTTTTGTATTTCGGCTTCATGGGAAAGCTTTTTAAAACGTAAAACCTTACATGCTAACAGTCAAATGTACCTGAGGCCATGACTTGCAATTTCACTTTAGTTGGCCTGGCAACGCTGTACATTTTGCAAAATCCAACTTTTGGATTTGAATCTGCCGTGATCAAGCCACAGAAGATTTTAAGATTTATAGGAACCTTTGAATCTTACGAAGACCTTTTCCCCGAGCTTGAGCGAGGTGAAAGGCCGGCGGGCCCCAGAGCTCCGCAATGGATTCCCGCACTCCTCTAACTTCATTCATTTTATCCGAGCCACCTCCTCGACTCTCAAAAGCTGCTGCCTCCAGGCTGATGGAGGAAGGAGCGGGAGAGCCCGAAGCATTGCGGGGCGCAGCGCTGCTGCGGCCATTTTATCGTCCCGGGGCCGGCAGAGCCGGCGGCCCCGCGGCGGGAGAGCCGCGGCTCCGGGCAGCAAAGCGCCGTTCACGCAGGAGAGGGGCGGCAGCCGCGCTCCGTCCCCTCGCCCTACCCGCGTTCTCGGAGCCGCGTGCGCTGGAGTCCCGGCCGGGCCCGCCCGCCCCAACGGGCGCCGGGGGCGGCCGCTGCGCCAGGCCGAGCTGCAGCCGCTCAGGGGTGCCGGCGACGGGCGCGCTGAGGGAGGAGCGGGCGCGCTGCCGCTGCTTCCTCCTGCGCGGGGGCCGGAAGGCAGCGCGGCCCGGCAGCGGGAGAGGGCCGGGCCTCGGCGGTAGTGCCGCCGTTGCGGGTCAGCCACCCAGCCTTCCGCAGTGGGGGCGGGCAGGCCGGGGGAAGGGCCGGGCCCCGCCGCCGCGCTGGGCGATGGAGTGAGGGAGCGCTGCGCGGCAGCGGGAAGATGGCCGGTGGCGGCGGCGGCGGCTGCAGAGACAGCCTGTTTCTGGAAGGTGCGTGCATGGCTGCGAGGGGAGAAACGTGGTCCGCGAGCTGCCTTCCCCTTCTGGCGACCAGTAAAGGGGCACGGCACAAACTGGGGAATGGGGGAGGCGGGCGTGTGAGTTCGTATGGCGTGGGGGGTGGGGGTAATGGGTCCCCTTTGGGTGCGACGACAATGAGAGGTGGCTTCGTGGTGGGGGAAGGGTGGCTGCTGTGGTTAGGTCTGGTGAAAAGAGACCTGCTTTTGAGAGAGGGCGATTTGGTTCATTTTTCTTTTTTCCTTCTTTCTTTCTTTTACTGTTCCGAGGCGTGGGGAGTGCGGTGTTTCTTTCCTTTGTCGGGGCAGCGCCGAGAGCAGCCCGGGCTTGGTGCAGCGGCAGGACTCAGCCGCGGCTCGGTGGGCGGTGGGCTGGAGGCGCCGGGCAGGGTTAGCGCCGGGTGAGAGAGGAGGCCGGGGCTGCACTGCCCTGCCCTCAGTCCGCTCCTAGGCCCCGGCCTAGCCCGTATTCTTTGGCCCCACCATAAAATGAGTCTTCGCCTGCTCCTAAAAGGCTCCTGTAAAGGTTTGGGACTGAGTTTAATTTTGGGAGGGGGTTAATGTTAATGATTGTGGGTGATGGTGAACCTTATTACGTGCATTTGAAAGAAACCTTATAAAGCCCTGAATTTTTTTTTTCTTTCTTTTTTTTTTTTTTTTTTTTTGTTATACAGGTTGGTGTTTTGAGGTTTTGCATTTTTTTGTGTCACTATAAAGCTTTTAATTATAATGCAGAAAGCCTCCTGAAATTGGCGTGTTTTTAACTGTTGAGTCTTTACAGTTTCATTGATACCTCACAAAATCTACTACTGTAGTCTTGCAAAATTGCTATAATCACATGTCCTGATGGCACAGACCAGTAGTCTGGTAAATTCTGCCAAATTGCCATGATGATAACAAAGAAAAATTAATGAAGTTAACTGCTCCTCATAAGCAGAGCTTTTCAAGTCAAGAATAAGTTTAGCATTGGAGATTTGCAATACCTGTATTGCACAGAACATAACCTCTTGCAGATTTTCTCTTGCTGCAGGATGTTGGATATTGGCTTTTTATTATTAGATGTTCTGGAATAGATGTGCTGTGCGAACAAAATACTGCTTGTTGTTTTGAATAATTAATCTGGAATTCTGATATTCAGAAACTATGGTTAATAACAGCTGTCATGTTACCTCCCTTATACCGTTAAGGGATTTGGTGGTGAAATGCAGACACTCCATTTTTTTTCTGAACTCTCTACAGACTATAGTGAGGTTTGTGCACACGGCTAAAAGTGTCAAGGTGATGCCTAGTCACTTCTATGTGCACCTTGAGCACTTTCTGGCTGGACAGGTGTCTAAGAAAAGACGGATTTCATATGCAATATCCATGCTTCTTTGGCTTACAAATTCTCTTTCCAACAGCAGGAGCAACACTACACTGGATAGCATCCTCATTTGAAGCTTCAGTGTTCCACAGTGGGTGAACTGAGTTATCAGCTGGTTTTGTGTTTCCCCATTGTTTGGGGACACGTTCATTTTAGGACTGATGATGTGATAGAAACCCTAAGAGTGTGCTGCCACATGTGAAGAAAATCTAGTGTAGATGATGGTGACATAAAATTTATGGGGGTGGCCTGAGTCCAAATGGGACAGTCATACTGGGGCAGATTTAGGAAGAGCTGGTAAAATCTGTACTGATTTGAAGCAAAGGGGAAAGGCTTTCAGATGTTTTTGGATAGGTACTTATTAGAGATGTTTGTGGGAAAAAAAGTATAGAATATATAGGGCATTGAATTATCTATAAATATGTGTATATATACATACATGAGTTTTTTGGCAGTCTGCAATCTGGAAAGGTAGCATGTTCGATCAACTTCATGGTGTTAGAAGCATCATTATCCAAAGGATAGACAAGCACAAGAGTGCCAGATTTGTGAAACAAGTATAATGGGGACAAAAAAGGGGATGAAAGTGTGTGGAGTAGGAAACATGGCAACTTCGATTGCTGGATGATGGTTATTAATATATGAGCCTAGAGCTGTATCTATAACTTGTCGGAGTGTGTATATTTCATGAAGTCCTTTGAAGGCTGTGTAATCAACAACCAAAAATTGTTTACTTGATGTTTTCAGAAGTATTTTCTTAAAGGCTGACAAAAGGGAGGGGCAGGACTCCTCTGTCCGTCCTTGCCTTAAATGTGCACAATAGAAGAAGTCTGGGCGAAATGGATGTTGGATCTATCACCAGTTAAACTCAGTCTAAGGGACACTGTGCTGGTTAAATACGCACCTTCATGCGTGTGTGTGTGTGTATACATACGTGTACACAGACGTTTCTGGTGCTGTCATGCTTATGTTGACTATCAGTCAGACTTAAGAGAAATATATAGTTAAGTGAAATAAATTGCTTTTCAGTATGACAGTTGTTCAGAATTTCGGGTTTGATTCCACATGTCCAGCAAGATACTGCTTTTCTTTCATTTAGTGTAACAGATGTTACTGTGAAGAAATATGTCTGTCATTCTACTGTAAAAGTGCTTCCTCTTAATATCTTTATTATTTTATTCTCCAGTAAAAACAAAATGGTCTTTCTGGAAGGGTGTTCCTTGAATGATTGATTTGTTGCCTTTCTGGTAATACTGTTCTTGAACATAGTAATTTATACTAGTGCATGTTTTTTGTCCAGTTCTGTGTATCTAATGTGCATAATTTTTTATGCTGTATTGTGTAGACTGTTCAATGGAAATGTGAAAAAGATCCGTAGGACTATAATGGACTCTTTCTAAAGCTGCATTTGTTATCATTCTGAAGCAGTGCTAATAGTTGATCACATATACATGAATATACAGGGCCTGCATGATTACTTCACTTGAAGAGTCAGGACTGTCAGAAGTGTGGAAAGTACTCTATTTTTGTTATTTAATCTAGATTCAAGGGAAATTAGTAAAACTGTTCTGAATTTGCTTTTTTACAGTGATGTTTCAAAGTTTTGGGCTGAATATGCAGAAATTCACACTAACAAAGTATTTCTGTTACATGGGAATGCTTTCCTGATGTGGAGGAGAAGTTTAGTGATTAGAGATTTGTCTGCAGAAGTTCCTGTGTTTTTAAATTGATAGTCACATTTAAAGTATAAAGAATGATAGGCAAATTCATTTGGATTTAAAGTAGGAGGCATGTTGAACATGTGGGAATGGAGAGTACTGTTGATCATTACCGTGGAGAAAAATTGTGGGAACTCTTGTTTTCTGCCTCCTTCACTATTACTGAATTGCAAGGAAATTGTAATTTCTCTTTTCCAATATGAAATTTAAAGTTTACCTATGTTTATGCAGTAGGTAATAGGTAAACTTTAAAATATTTTCCAAAAGAAGGGAGAAATGTATTATTCTTTCCTATTTTCTTATTTCAGTCTCCTGTTGATTACAGTAGTGATACCGAGAACCAGTATTGAATTTTCTTTTTGAGGATCTCCTTTCTAAGGAATGTTGCCAGTCCCTACCTTCAGAGCTGCTGAGATACTTCAGTGCAGTCATGACAGGAATTTGCTCCATTTTCATCCCTATTCCTTGGCTATAGATTTTCTAATAACAATAGAGGAAACTATGTGGACTACCTGTTAGCAGCAGCAGTATAAACTTCACAGTTGTCTGCCAGAGGACTCCAAAAGACTGCTTTGTTCTTCTTTCAATTCACATATAAAGAATTGTCTTCACCAAAGCAAGAGTTGTAGACTTAAATATTTTCTTAAAGGTAGCTATGATTCTGGGGTGGTACAGAAACCTGCAACTTTTGTATATTGGTGTAGAGTTACAGGCTTACCTTTTGACGTGGTGGTCAGCCCCTCCTCTCTCTTTTTTTGTTTCTGTTTTTAATCATACTGAACAATCTCTGACTGGAATAATACAAATTAGGAGGGTAGAGTGGAGTTTATGTTCAGGTAGAACACTTGAAACTTTTCTACCTGCCAGACTTTTCTACCTGCAAGACTCTTCTCTTTATTTTTCTCTTAACAGTGAAATTTAATTATTAATTGTTATGATTGTCTCTAATCAGTCTCTGGTGCTTTGTTTGTGATCTAATGGAGATTGTGATTAGCTTGAAAATGTGGGCAAGTGTTGTTTCAGGAATCATTGATCTTCTGTGTCTATCTGAACTCCTGCTTTATCCTCTTGAATTCTTCTCTGGTTTGCATGTGTTGCATCAGTGCCCAGACAGGTTCTGTTTTTCTTGAGAGTGGTTTTTTTTATGAGAAAATGCAAAATTTGTGACTCTTCCATGGCTTGTTTATATATCCCAGTCATTTGACCTGTTCAGAATTTTTTTCCAGCACTGCACATGTAACTTCTTAGACCTGAAGAATGTTCAGCTGTCCTTTCAGTGGTTTTGAAAGTAGGAAACCTTCTTACTGGCTTCAATAACAGGTTATTTTCTATGAATGAAACTCACTTGTTGAGAACTATTTCTCAACAAAGTCAGATTGAAAACAGTTTTCACTGTCTTATTTTTTATACATGCCAGGCTAACTTGGGTGATAGGTGGCATGAAATATTGAGAAAGACAGGGTGCTTCTTAAAGCATGTAGAAAGATACTAAAAATAAACCTAATTTATCTATTACTGCTCTATAACATATGTTGCAATATGCTTGGGAGCACATTCTAAGGTAAAAGCCTGTGCTCCAGTCCTCTTCCACATCATCACCTTCTTAATTTTGAGACATAGGGTTCTAGTAGCCCAGGCTTGTCCTGAGCTTTCTGAAGTGTAAAGGATATGTGTGCAATTTTCAAGGCATTTATTATTTGGTAATTTTTCCTGAGTAACTGCTGCTATATTAAGTTTTCACAAAGTAGGACATAGAAGGTTCTGGTGTCAGAGTAACTGTCTCGTTTGGGATGCCTCATCCACTGTTTTCTGGCTCTTGTATTTGATAGTAAAACACTACACTTTCCACAGAAAAAATACAGAATTTTTAGTGGCAAAAAAAGAGAGATTGTTCCTAAAAGAGATCCTTACATTCTTCTTTCTGTAAGTATAAATAAAAAAGTAATAGTAATAACAAAAGTAGTAACATTAATACGTGGTTGGATAGTAGACATTAAACCAGCAGTTAGCAGATGTCATGCTTGTACAGGTATGAGCCTGTTTAGATATTTTGGTCTTTTTCTTCTTGTTTTATGTACAAGGATAAAACAAAATGGATTATTTATTTTAATGGTTTCGACAGCATCTTTGGCTTTTATTACTGTTGTTTCTGGAAGACTGTAAATAGATTTTTGTGCAGTATCAGACTTCACCTAGTCTGTAGTTTTAGCTTTGTCTCGTAATGGACGTAACTGAGGAGCATCAAGGTGTTTTGTGTTGTAGCAGATCCTATAATGTGAGACTAACCACCAAACTTGCCACTTTCAAATATTGCTTTGTAAGAGTATGAAGGTTTTTTGAGTCACCTCATAATTTTGCCTCCTTCCTTCCCAGTAATAGGGTCACCTATTTCCAAGTCCGCTGCCATAGGCAGGGTTACCTTCCACTAGACCAGATTGCTCAAGGCCCCAGAGCTGGTGCATCCACAACCCCCTTGGGCAACCTGTTCAAGTGCCTCACCACCCTCAGTGTCCTTGGCTAGTGCTTTGTTACAAATAACAAACATGGTAGCATAACTTTTATTTTTCCAAAACTTAAACCCTTTTATTTACAGAGGTGTAAAGGTCTTACAGGTAAAAATATAGTTGTTCTGTGAAACTTGCTCACTCCATTAAGCAGAGAAGTCAAAATTAGTGTTCCTGAAGTGCAGGTTTCAGTGTTGTCTGAGCATGGTTCAGTTTGCTGCTCACTGGTCTTAGTTCCTTCAGTGGCTTTGCGGTCAGGGGTCAGGGCAGCAGGAGGCCTTGGGGCACAGGACAGCGTATGCCTTCATCTGTGTATTGCACAGAAAGGAGCGGAAGAGTGTGCAGGATAGCTTAAGATGCTGCAGGAGGCTGAGAAAACAAAAATGGAGCTGTTGTGGCGAAGAATACTGTAGAGATACCAGGAACAAATTCTGGTTTTGGGGGAAAAAAAACAAACGAAAAAGGACAAATGTAATTCTCCTCTTAACTTAGTTGTTCTAAAAGGCACTTGCATTGGGGGTGAGGGGAGCACATTTGTTAAGTTCCTTTCTTTTGGCCCATGTTTTGGCACCTACTTGGTTTCAATTTGGAGATTTTTTTAAGGTAGCAATATTTTTACATAGGTTAAAATCTGTCTAATGCTCTGTACTTACTTTCTATGAAGAAAATTAAAGCTTTAGTAAAATGTTGCTGTTCTTACTGTGTAGAATTAAATTTGTTGGCAGTTTATCTTACACATTCAGTTTTTAAAACGTGTTGCTAACTTCCTGTTTCTGTGTTCAGCAGCCTAGCATGCCTAATATTTTCAGGTTAAGCTGACCTTAAGCTGTACTGAAGTCAAAATTAGTGTCTGAATGTCATGTTAGTGGGTGTGACTCCATTTTAGAAGCAGAGCTGCATGTACTCTCCACCACCCTGGAGACTTACCACTTTCTTGCCGAAGAAGTTGAACTTACGCTCTTCTGTCTTGCCAGGTTGGCATTTTGCCAAGCTTCTGTTGAATTTGCTCGTTGAAGGGTAACTGGTAGATGCAGGACAATGGCTCAGATGGGGGAGAGCATACAGCCTCTCTTTACGTGTGAGAAGAATAGGAGATTCCCTCTTCCATCTCTGCCTGGTGATGTTAAGTCAGGCTAAGGTGTAATACATAACTTAAACTTCGTAATAGGTGTTATAGTGTAAGAGCAGCTTTACTCTGCCCAAGGAAACACAATTATTTTAAATAACAGGTTATCTTCTGTGAAGAACAAGATTATGGTGAAGGCTGGAGACTGGAGGGAATAAATTAACAGGCTGTGGTTATTTCTTCCCAGGTTGGTCAGCAGGCCTTTAAAAAGTTTTTGTTAACAGACAAGGGCTGTAAGCACTGCATGAGGAGGCAAGGAAACATTTCTGCCTGTGCGTCCCAGTAATTCCTATGAAAGAAGAATTTGGAGTTAAAGACTTTTAGGGTATCTTTCTCTGAGTTAATCTTGAGTGATTATAGATAAAGAGCAGTGATGATTCAGAAACTGTGTTAAGCTCTCTTGGCTTTTTGTTTGTTTTCAGACCATATGAGCTGGAGCAAAGTCTCCCTGCTCATATCTCCCTGAGATTTTGTTTGTTTGTTTATTTTTATTGTAAGACTTGCCACAACAGTGTTTTAGGAATGAAAAATACCAATAATATTCTGCTGGTGTGGTAAAACATATTACTAAATGACATGATTAATAACGTGTAATCTTAGAAATTCATGTCTATAAGAAACAGCTGCAAAGTATTCGTTATTTTTATGAGTATGTTTCTATTCAATGCCATACAATTGTTTCATTTGTACTAAAATTCATTCTACTGATGTATTTTTATTAATGTCATAGGGTATAATGTTGTATTTGTTTGACATGTCCAATTTTTATGGCTCATTTAGCAAAATATGAATATCCTGCTGATGACAGAATTTAATACGACAGTCTAACAGAAAGATTATTCAAGAGCCCATTAGATGAGAATTTGAACTATGCAGTAGATGTTAGGTTTCATATTTACAATTGCCTTTGTAATTTCTGAGGCTCACTTCTAGAAACATTTACTAGAGTTTGTTGTAATTTTATTTCTACCAAGCCTTACTGTTTAAGAGACAATTTAAGGATCCTTTACAATTGGGAGTAAACTTTCAAAAGTGAGCTTCAGGACTACTCCAGCCTAGTTATTGTGATTGCATATAGCTGGCACTGGGACAGTAAAACTTCAAGGGAGATTTAATAGTTCTGCCAAAAGGCAAATATGTTGCAGCTGAATCTTGATAAATATCACAAAAAACTATCTGTCATTGATACAGCAAAATGTTCTTTGTCATGTAGCAGAGCTTATGTTAGATGGAAAAGGAACTTCTCATTAGGTGGAAGAGAGACTCTGTGCCCTGTGATAGAAAGAACTTATAGATCAAGGTTAGCAGGAGTTTCATGTTTGGATGGAAGTGGTTGAAGCTCATCTCTGGTTGCAGAATGGTCACTTAACAAGTTCAATATTTTGCTTTAGCTGTCTTTTGAGTGCTGTTTCTTGAAAAGTAGTTTTATAACTAAGTGTAATTAGCAAGCTGACGTGTTATTTTGTTAAAAATGAGTTGTTCAATAGCACTTCTTCGTTTTTGCTGCTTTTATGAGTAATTACTGAGAAAATGTTTGTTTTTCATGGGATGTTAAAGTGATTGTTCAGCTTTTTAAAAAATAAAGCCTTCTTAGTGGATTTTAGTATACTGTGACATAGTTGGCAGTTGTCAGTGTTCCTTAAACTCATTGCTGTTAGATCTGGAGAGGTTTGGTACTTCCATTACAAAGGTTTCAGTGCTCTTAATGCAGTACTGTAGTTGCATTATTTCACACTTTGCTGCATTGATGATTGCTAATTGCAAAGGGAGTTAAAGTATATAGTGTATCTAGTCTGAGCAGAAGGCTGTTGCCTGTATTTGTGTTGCATTTCTCTGTTTTTTTTTTTTTTGAGACATAATGTGCATAGATACATAGATGTATGTGCATTTGCAGAGTCATAGCAAGACCTTATGTGTGGGGCCATACTGTATGGCCACGCAAGGAATTGTGCCAGCAATTGACAGCACAGCCAGACCCACTGCTGGGTGCTGCTGCCCCTCCCAGAGACAGCGTGCTCCAGCTGTGCTGCCCTCAACACTGGCACTTCACTGGCTTCATGGCAAGTTGGCTGAAGGAACTGAATTGACAGAAAACTAATCCTCAGGGTGGGGAGAAGTGTTGGTGGAGCTAGTATATTACTTTTCAGCCTTATCAGAAATCCAGGTCAGCTGACTGCTGCCTCGTGTGGGTATGAAAGCTTGCCAGTGTCTCTAAGAATTGGAGAAAACTCTAGGTATTTACCCTCTACAGAAAGGCAAATGCAAATATTTTTCTCACAACTTAGTTAAACTAACTCTTTCATCATCCTTTCCCTACTCAATTTTTTTCTGAAATGTGCTTTTTTTCATTTGACTGAATTTTTGAGGTTTTTTAATTGAGGTTGTGGGGCATTCTCTTTGTATGCTTTCTCTGCTGTCCGTTTCATGTGAATTTTGAACAATTGACAACATCAAAGAGGTGTCCTGCTTTTTTTTTCTGCTGTAATTACATTTAGAGTTTCTTCTTACGGAAGAAACATTTCTTGTGGAAGTGTTCAAGGCCAGGCTGGATGGGGCTCTGAGCAACTTGGTCTAGTTGAAGGTCTCCTCTCTGCTCTTTGCAGCAGGGCTGGAACTAGATGATCTTTAAGATCCCTTCCAACTGAAACCATTCTATGAGTCTATGATTCTTCTGTCCTGCATATGCAAGTTAAGTTCTTGCAGAGATTGTGGAACTTTTCTGGACTTCGAATTTCTGTATGTTTCTATAAGGGGGATAGTATCTATCTGACATCATCTGTGAAACATAACAGGGTAAGTCCAGAAGTATTAAATAGTATGAGTTCCTTTTTTCTTCTTCCTTTTGGTATGTAGATACAGTACTTTATTTCAACCTGATGTTCCAATTACTGCAACAAACGTGGAAACCTTCTCAAAGTGTCAGTTGCCTAATTTCCAGGTAGTTTGGCTAGGTTATTAATCTTACTCTGTATGTAACTGCCTTTCAGCACTTTCTAAAAATAGATCGCTGTTTGTTTAGTGCTTCTGTATGCTCAGTTGCACAAGTTTAGGTATTATATGAAGATGGATGCCATAGTGCATAACAAAGTGTGCAAATCACATGCATGATACACTATAAGGTTTCCTGCTGTGTTTTGCTTATCTTCTAAAACTATTCCAGTGTTCAGAATTTGAGATCATATGTGATTAATATCATACACTGATTTGCCACAGAAATTGTATTCTGGAATTCTCGTTCAGCTGTCATCTTCCTTGAAATGGCTTGTTAGCTTTATATATTTTTCACATTTTCAGAGTAAATTGACAGTTCAGAAATGGTTCTTAGCATAACCTCACCTTTTATCCCCTATTTTTTCTATAAAATAGGAAGATACCTCTCTTAGACTTGCCTTTCCTATGAAAACAACAAAACTTTCTTCCTAATTTCTGAATTTTTGGTATATCTGCAGTCTAGCAATAGAGGTCTTAGGTAGGTGAAGAATTCGTAATGCTAGAGATGACAAAATTATTTTTTTTTCTCTGTTTTTCCCTCCTTATTATTGGTTCCTGCTCTTGATGTTACTCAAATTACTTTACTTGTGTGGAAAGTTTGAGTGGGAGTCAGACTTACTCAGAGAGGGAAAAGAAGAAGAGTGACCGAGGTACTTCTTTTTGGAGGTTTTTGTGATGGGGATGCAGTTGCCTTAAGGGATGCTTTGTACCTATGAATAGTCACTGGTTTTACTTGACAGCTGGTTGGAATCAGATGGGTTGGAACATCCTGTTCAAGCCAGGCCCAGTTAGAGCAGATTGCTCAAGGATTTGTCCAGTCTGTTGCTGTTCAGGTCAGTGTGGTCTACTCTTGAGCACATGCATGGTAAAGAATAAGTTCTGTCTTTAGCAGACTAGCCTGTAATTCACCAGATCATCCTTGTTGCCCTTCTTGAAGGGCAATGATGATTTTCCAGTCTTTGGGTACAACTAGCTTAAGTATTCCTTAATCATATCTTCCTTGACAATGGGTGATACTGCATTCCCACAAATTCTCCTGATAGAGTTGAGCAACTGTGAGGCCAGAAGACAGAACTTAGCAGTGAAGTCTGGGATGATTTAAAAAAAAAGGATGAAGTTCTTCATTTTTTTTCCATGTCTTTTGTCACTAGATTCCTGTCTCATTGAGCAGAAAATGCCACAATTTTCTGTAGCATTCCTTTTGCTGCTGGTGTAAACAAAGAAGGCCTCTTGAACTACTTGTGCATTGTTTTCTTGTGCTGTCATAAGGGCAGCATCCTTGGGTGGGGTGGATACCTCTAGACCTCTGCTGAGAGAATCAGTAGAAAAGGTGAAGAAGCGTTAGTTGTCCATTGTGTGGTTATCACTGCTGTCTTACCAGAAAAACTTTCAAAGGCATCACAAAGAAAATGTCCAACATACTTCAAAGCTCTATCCTTTCATCCTTCTCTGTTTACTCCTTGTTAATACTTAAAAAATGTTAAACACAGTTCAGCAAATGATCAAACTTACACAGTTCTGTGTTCTTCAGTCCTGTCTTCAGTGCAATATCCTGCAATGTAAGCAGCCCAATGAGCATGCAAGCCCTGAGAAAAACCCAGTCATTTACTAGAATATGCAGATGATTTCCATCTTTGAAGTACAGAACTTTCATAAGTGCTTTTGCTTTTCAGGAGCATAAATGCTTTTGTCAAGGAGTGAATGCTCTGTATTTATCATTGGTTTTCTGTTGACATCAAGGTCTTGGGGGTTTTTGTTAGCCAGCTGAGAAATTGAATTCCCTTCACATGTAAAGGAATGTCCATGCTTGGTATCCATTACACTGGTATCATAGAACTTCACTATTGTATTGGTTTGGCATGGCCTAGTTTGTGGTAGCGGGGGGCCACAGAAATGGCTCCTGTGAGAAGCTGCTGGAACCTTCCACCATGTCCAGCAGAGGCAATGGCTGATGGCTCTGAAGATGGACATGCTGCTGGCCAAACCTGGGCCAGTGAGAGAGGCTGGTAACGCCTCTGTGATGACATATTGAAGAAGAAAAGAAAAACAAAGTCACAGGATCTGCCTCTAGTCAGAGAAGAGGAGGTGAGAACATGTGAAGGAAAACAACGTGGCAACACCAATGTCAGTGGAGAAGGA